>VWPU01010017.1:0-63733 GCA_013398955.1 Callaeas wilsoni | reverse complement strand
GGAGAGCGCCGCGCCGGGCACGGGGAAGCCGAGCGGGAGCGGCAGCGAGAGGCGCTTGGCGGAGGGAGAGCGGCTGCGGAGCACGCGGGTGGGCCCTGCCTGCGCCCCCGGCACCGCGCACACGGGAGGGCTGCGCTCGCCTCGGCCGGGGCTCTGCCGCCTCCTCCCGCCGTGCCACACACCCCCACTCTGACCGCCTTGCTCCAGTCTGTTTACACGCCAACTGATTTGCATTCCCTTTCCTTATCCCTGTCCTCTTCCCTTTCCTTCCCTTCCTTTCCCTTTCCCTTTCTCTTTCCCTTCCCCTTCCTCTTCCCTTTTTCCTTTCCCCTTCCCTTCAGTGGTTTCACACAAATTTTCTCTGTACAGATTTTCTCTTGTCAACAGTACTGTGTGCTGCACTGTTCTGTTCGCCCACGATTTTCTGTGAGAGTGTGGTTTTTTTAAAGAAATATATATATATATATAAACTATTATTTGTTACCAATTTGTACAAAATGGATCCATTAAATTTTTTGATTAATTAACCCGTTGGATGGACGTTTCTGTAAAGAATCTCCTTACTTTTCCCGCTTTCTGTATATAAATACATATATATATATTTCCTCCCCCCACCCAGTAGTCGCTAATAAAGAAAGGCCCAGGGGGGTGCGATGATTGACTGTCCATTTTAGCTCCCACTGGTAATGACTTCTAATACCTAAACATGCCCGTCCCCACCCAGAGTGCGGCTCCTGTTGAACCGTGGGCGCTGAATCTCCCGGGGGGGCGGTTCTGACGGGGGGAGGGAGCCGGTTCTCTGACGTCACTGCCAGGGCGGGGGCCGGGCAGCCCCCGGCAGCGCGGGGACCCGGGGCCGCTGCTCCGCGGCTCTGCCCTGCGAACAGCCCCGAGGAGAAATGAACCGCTCCCACGACGCGGCTTTAGCATCTCCATCCTGTCCCAGAGTCTCAAACCTACAGGGTTCACTGCACTGGTTCAGGGAAAGAAGGGAGGGGGTAAAAAAATAAACAAACCCCGAAATAAATAAACAAACCTCTCCACTGGGGTAGCTCGAAACTACCGAATGGTGCCGTTTTAATTACTTTAATGATGTTTAAGAATACCGGATAGTATAGGCAAATAAATAGCATGGGCTGCTGGAAGGGGTTTCTATGGCTTGCGGAGAGCAGACAGAAGGCTGCTGTAACCGCATCCTCTCTGTCGCGTCTGACACATCACCTCTGCACCCAGGTGCCTGGGGTTACTGTGTGTGTACAACTGTACACGCACGCACATACCCACGTGTATGTTGATACCTATAAATATAAAAACTACAGGAAAATAAGTAGTTGGTCAGTGACTAAAAACACCCCAATGTCCGGTGCTTTCCTTACTTATACACACGGGTTTTTCTCCCAAGGCACCAAGTCGGCGTTCCCTTCTTCATTCGCCCAAACTCAACAACTTTTCTACTTAAACACCACGGATAGTGACAACAGCATGTCGCTACCGGGAATACACGTAGGGAATCAGCTAGGTGAGAGCAATGTGTGAAAGAGGACCCTAAACAGGGGAGAGTTGTGCCCCTCTCCAGCCCCCGAAACTTGTGTCATGGAAATCGAGAAGTGCAGAAGCCAGATGCGGGTAGAGAGGACGTTTCCATCGTGTCCTGAGATCTGTTTATTTCTTTATTTCTCTATTTACAGAAGTATTTGGATGTGCAGGCTAATCACCTTTAATTTTTCATTTGCTTGTTACAGATGTCTACCCCGTTGCTCTCAAGGTAATCTAGACAGACGCAGCTGAAAGCCTGAATCTTATGCCTTAGACATCAAAGCAAGCTCGCACAAAGAAGTATTTCTTCACAACGGTGAATCTTCATGGTAAGTTAGGATTTCTATGGCAATAGGCAAGTCATACTTAAATAGTGAAAGGCGAAGTCTGGAGCCCGTCCAGTCTTTTCATTAAGGACATAATATTTACGTCTAACAGGCCCTTTTTCTTGTGTATACAAGTATATATTTTTGTTTGACGCGGACTAAATCATTTTCATTTAATTTCCGGTAAACAAAACCCACGCGAACAGGGCACTTGTTCCAGACCATAATAAAAATGGATAAGACTGTCAGGAAGAAAAGGCCCGCTTGAACCGTCGCCTCAGCTCACTTTTGTTTCTGCTTTCTGCCAGGATCAGAGAATGCATTTGGGATTTGAGGGCGAGTTTCTAAAGGCAAGGAAATGGTTTTTAAGGGGGGAAAGAAAAGGAGAAAGGTCTAATCAAGCTCGGGTTGTTCAAAGGGCCTGATTTTGGGGTTGAAAGTGTGAGTTTTATGGTGCATCAGCATGCCACGTTAGGATCGCTATGGTAATGAGGAGAGCAATAGCAAGCGGCCTTCAAAGGAGGCACACTCCATTTGAGACAGTCTATTAAGATACATTTGCACTGACCTTTGGTTTCATGCTAGCTTAATACACTCAATCTGCTCCCCGCTAGAGATAGACTTCCTCCACCTAATGCACTTCGGCGGAGCTGGGTTTTGCTGGGCTTCGCCCTCCCCCCGAGGCGGGCTCCGTTCCGACGCTGTAGCCCCGTCTCCTTTTCCCCAAAGTAAGGGACTAACAGCCCCCCAAGCTCGGCGGGAGCTCCCGCCCGTTGTCCCCAGCCTTTCTGACCAGCTTCCAGCAGCAAAACTGGCCACAAAGCTTGAGAATTTCTTCCCTTTTCTCCCCACCAAACGTGGGAGGGGAAGATAGAATGGGAACTGGAAGATCCCCCTCCTTGGACTGCCTCTGTCTCAGGGAGTAGGTGTCCGCATGGAAGTCCCCCAGGACGTGGAAAGCGGGGTGAGGTCCGGGGAGAGGTGGCCGTACCCCCTTCCCTCTCCGTCCGGTCCCGCTGTGGCTGCGCGGCCGCGAGCGGAGGCTCCGCGGTGCGGGGGAACTTGACACCCGCGTGGCCGGGGCCATGGGCGCTGGGCCATGGGCCCGGGAAAGTTAGAAGTCCATGTTCCAGTAATTGTCTTGTTGTTTATTTTATCCAAGTACCCTAGTGAATAGGGGAAAAATAAACACGGGGGAAAAAAATTCAAACAGTTGAGTCGTCTTTAGTGCCAGCCCTTGTGGTTGAATAAAAAGGATGGTCCAATTTCTATTGAGCTGAGAAATCTTTGAAGTGGGAGTTATTATCTGAGAAATTCCTGCTCGTCGTCCTAACAACGCTGATGAAACGTAAAAGGTTCTTTGTCAGCGATTTGTTCTCCTCTCTGTCAAACTCACCCTGCCCGTTAGCTTTAAACCGTTTCTAAAGAGATAAAATCAAACTTTTAAAGATAACTTTAGGGGCCCAGAGGGTGCAGAAAATACCAAACTATCGAATCCTCTGTATAGACATACATCTGGATATATGTGGCTGTGTCTGCGTGAAACTCTGACTGTGTACAGATGTCCATAGATGTATGACCTTACAGTTCGAAAGTTGAAATTATCTGCATTGTTTTTGCATTTCATCCTCCAAACTTTTCCGTCTAATAAATTATTCCTACACACACACTGCACAGAATGCGATTCTTCGGCGAAGGCAGAAATGTTGGGTTTCGTTAACACCACTATGTGACCAACAAATGTTTTCTTTCCAGTAGAGTGAAAGCAAGAGCGTAGACATAGAGTAAATTCTTTGATCATTTAACAGTCCGAATACCTATCAAGCATGTATATACTGCAATGTATCGAAGTTGTTAACGCATTCAAAGTGATGGCTTCCATATGCTCTCATGTTTTATTGTCCATACGTGTAAGGATAGTCGAACTGCATCCCTTTTGTATCTTCATTTTATAAACATAACCGTGTCGTACTGAAATGATTCCCTGATCAAGTTTTATTTAGTAGTTTCTCATAGGAGGTCATGCAATGCCCTGTTCGGAATATGAATTCCTTGAAGTTGTAAATCATTAGTGTACTTCTGTTTTAGTTGTTACAGAATTATCTGAGCCCAATCCTGCCATCCTAAGCCAAACCATTAATTTAATGGGACCTTTTCCGAGTAAAGACAGAGTCAATTTAGAGTGGAGTGGGTATTACTATTATTATTGTTATTATTTTTTGATCTTGTCATATTTATGGGAAAATCTGGCACATTCTTTGTGAACTGTACAGAGAAGAAGCCTCTGAAAAATGTAGATCACAGAAAAACATTTACAATGTTGGTATGCTGTATCTCTTTCCAGACTTCTCATATTCCCTGTTTTTCTTTATCACGTGTTTGTCAATGAAGGAATGTTCTGTTGTGTGCTTGAACATACTATTTATTTTTAATATTTGGAATTTTTTTACGATGAATATTTATAAGCATTTCATTTCTATGGTTATTTTTACAAATGTGCACTTTTAAAATATGTGTTTGTACTGATGATACCGAGCCATTCCTAAAACACTGTGTAATCAACCTTCTCTTTCTGTTGTTTTTTATATTAGTTGAAAAAAAATGCCCCCAAACCTGTGTACAATTAATGTGGTGTACAATCAAGTATTAATGAGTGGTTTTTTGTTGGTCTTTAACCTTTTTTAATGTTAATCGTTTTAGGTTGGCATTTCCATTAAAAGAACAAAACCAAACAAAACAAACCCCTTCTTTGGCTTCATTTCTGAGACAACATTTTTCAGATCGCAGACTTCAAACCAACTGTACTTTAAGCACTGCCCAAGGTGCGGAGCGCGGAAACAGAGCCGGTGTCACCCAGGTGGAGCCCTGTCCCTCTGGGGTGGGTGTGTGCCCGGCTACCTCCGCAGTGGCACCCTGGCTCCTCACGGGCGCTGTGCGACTCTGGGGGCACCAACACTGGCATGCTGGGCACCAGCACGCGGGAGACTGGCGTGAGTTGTCAGCGGGGCCACCCCGAGAGGCTGCTGCTCCCCTCTGCCCGAAGGGTTGTTGTTCCGCAGGATGCAAGTGTTCTTTCGAAGAATTTCCCCCCCTCCAGAATGGGTCCCCGTCACAGCGAAATAGAACCTTTTTATAAGGTTCCTAGGAGGATTTAGGGCATTTTATTTCTTTTTTAAGAGAGGGAATTCTTTCGTCGGGTAATCTGTAAGTAAGCCTTCTTTGCCTCGTGTATTCATTCTCCTGACCGATGTTAATGCGTTCCAGGGTTTCGCAGCTCCCGAACCTGCTCAGAGCTCCCTTCGCATGACAAACGCCAGCTTTGCCGTTTGGAGAGATGCAGCAGCCTCGGGCACAGCGGCCCGAACCCGGCGGGCGCCTTGCGCATGCGCTGCCTTGATTCCTTTTAAAAAAGGAAAACTTGAAAGAAGTTGTCTAACACAGAGAGATGACAAAAAGTTGGCTTTAGCTGCCAGGAATATTGTCAATAGAGAATACATTCGACTACATGAAGGGAGCGAGAGAAAGAAAGAAAATAATTTAAGAAATAATAGAATTCAAGAAAAAGAAAAGAAGGAAAACATTTTTGCTGGCCTGTAAAAGGCAAAAACTGGCCCATAAAGGAAAGGAGGGCTAACAGTACATGCTAATTAAAGAATACAATTCTATGGTCTGTAATGATTGAGCGAAGACATGTACTTATTACACTTGACTGTCAACAAGGGAAGGAATGTCCCCTCAGACAACATGGTGAGAGACGTGTGGGCATTATTAGTGGCCCTTTTATAGACATTGCCTTTTCTTTCTCAATGCTGACAAACCATTTTGGAGGGAACCATCCCCTGTTGCTTCCTATCATCGATCCCCATGCAAGGCCCTGCATTGTGCGAGTGCATTAATTAAAGACCATTCATTTAACAAAAGCACATTGTATGTTCAGGAAAGGAAGATTAGAAATATGAATCAGTAACTGAGACCCGTTTCCGCCACCTTACCGGGAGGAGCGGAGGGGAAGGAGGTGCAGCGTGCCGTTAAACACTCTGCACCTCCCGGACGGAGCTGGGCTCAATCCCGCTTGGGCTTTTTGGGAGAGAAATCCTGAAACTGATTACAACTGGAAACAACAACAACAACAAAAAGGTTGTCAAGTGTCTCTATGGGTGCCAGATTGCTCGACCCTGCTCGGCGCCTCTCCAGTCGCCCGCTCCGAGGGTCCGCGCAGCCCGGCACGGCCCGGCTCGGTCCGGAGCCCCTTCCCGGTGCCCGGCCCCCCCACCCGGGAGCGACCGTGTCCGGCGCTGCTGTGCGTGTGTACACTCATCCCCACACACATTTGTTATGTCAGCGGCTTTTCGCCAGCTGCACGTAGAGACACAGGCACACGGACCTGCGTCCGTCCCTTCCCACCCCTGCGCTGCCCAGATTTTTGCAGTCCGAAGGAAAAACCATCTGGTGCCCCAAAGCCGGTCGCGACACAAACGTGACTTATCGTGAGAAGGTAGAAGGAATACACAGGGAGAAGGAGGTTATGAGGGAGCGGGGGAAGGACAGAAGACGGATTCCCAGAGTCACCCACATGACTTGCTAAGCGGCTCCAGCTCCTCTAAAACCTCTGGGCCATATGTTAGTTTATTTACACCCTTTGTCTTTTCATGTATCGCCTAGTGAAATAATATTCCTGGGATATAAATGAAAGTAAGCTACAGTAAACAAACAAGGGCAGCGCCTGCTAAAGCGATATGTAACATTTCTGAGTTTCCAACAGAGTATGTCGTTCCCATGGTTATAATGGGGCCAGGATAGCAATTAAAGCTTTTAGTTAAAGCCCCTCGATTTTTAATGCTGAATGACACGTTGACTCCATTTTCTCGCAGATGATTTAGAGTTTTTTGCAGGATTACACTATGAGATGAGAAGGAGGGGGAAGGACAAAAGTCACCGCAAAAGCAACTCTTTAACAGTCAAAAAAAAAAGGCACAACAGACTAAGGTGTTCCTAACGATGGCAACATCTCAGAGAAACCTCCGCGACTTGTGAGGCTGACTTTTATTCTCAACTTCTTCTTCATTTGGATCCACCCCGGTCCGAGGCCAGGACCACGCTGGCTCCTCTGGATCAGGCGCTGAGACCCCGCGGGGCTGCAGAGAGTGCGGGCAGCAGCTCCCGCCTTTCAAAATCCGCGCATCAACTTCGTTTTCTTCTTCGTCATGAGGCAGCCAACCTCATGGCCGGGCTGGAGCTCGCCGGTCTACAGGGAAACCTTTTTCCTAAAATAAATAGGACGGTCTAACAGATCGGCAGACTTTTTTTTTTTTTTCCTTTCCCCCCAGCCAATGTTACCCAGAGGATCGGCTCTATACTGCCGCAAAACCTGTCTCCGGGTCATTGCGGGTTGCCTGGACCAGGGAAGCCACGCCGTGGGGCCGGGCTGAGCCCCCGGCAGCGGGAGCGGGGCTGAGCCCTGCAGGGCTGCGCCGCCCGCCCGGGTTGGGGGAGGCCCCCGGGCCGGCGTTGCCCGCGGCCAGCAGCTCCGTCTTGCCCCCCTTGCCTCCCCTGCCTCGCTGCTGCCCCTGAGGATACCTGCTACAGCACGCCCTGAAAGTCAGACAAAAGCGCGGACACAACCACTCCCCCACTATCCCCCCAGCTGTTTCGGGAAGACACACAAAAAATTAGTCTTCAACTTTTGACTAGTGTCTGCTGGCTTAAATTATCCTCTGCCCTGGGTGGAGGCAACAGGGAGGAAATGTGAGCTCCTTGCTCCCGCGAGCGGCCGGGAAACAGGGTGCATCTGAACTTGGGCACAACTGGGCTGCCCGCCCGCAGCCCTCCCTCTTCCCTCGTCACGGGGAGTCCCGGAGTGGGGAGTCAAAGGGAGGTTTCAAGGGGGGAGGTTTTGTTATCCCTACCTGAGGACAGATTAATCCTCGCATATACTTCATAAAGATGAAGATCTTGCTGGGAGGAAGAGGGAAAAAACGGGTAGGAAAAGAAAGGAATCACTGGATTGTTATTGTCTAGAAAACAGGCCACCTTAAAAAACCTGTTGTAGAAATACAGAGAGTCCTTTAAGTGTGAAATATCATTTCATTGTAAATAGTCAAAAAAGAGTCGGTAATCCAACTTCCGGAAACTGTTCTGAATTATTTCAGCAGACTCTTTTAAAAGAGGATTAGCAGGGCTTTAGGGGCAAAATCCTTCTGTTTTATTCAATCTCTGATTTTATGTTATAATTACTAGATGTAAAGACTCGCGAATTAGTATGCAGGCGTCGTTCAGACATTATGCAGGTGCTATTCTAATCATTCAGCTTTTTAATTAAGGAACGAGGTAAGAAAACAGAATCATAAAAACACTTTTGTGAGAGCTGAGAAAATCGTGAGCGACTGCATGAATAAAGCCTTTATACCTTATCCTGACAGGTCAGACACCAATTGCCTGACTTACGACCTTTTCTTGCTGAAACAATGGTTAACAGCTTTCTCACCTTGTTCCCATTATAGCCTTTATTCTCGCAGAGAATTTATGGAAATGGCCCTAAAATGCTTACACTAAAGAGGGAGATGCAAAAAGGTATTGCAATTTTAATTCGTGCGTGTCCCGTACAAAGATACTTTAATTCGAGTCGTTCGGGAACTGAGGAACTCGGCTCGGCACGAGGATTTGGGTAGATCGAAACGGTTTGAAGCATAAAATTCTCCTTCAGGAGAGGAAGGGCCACAAACAAACAAAAAAGCCACCCAAAGTTGCCGGAATGCCCGGAGAGCCGCCGCGGCTGGGACGGGGCCGGGTCCCCCTTTGTTCAGCGCATCAGAAGGCATCGTGTTCCTTGGTCCCGCGATGCAAACTTAAAGCCTTTGTGGGGCTTTGTTATTATTATTTAATTTCTTTCCCTTGCCTTCCTCCTCTCCCCTCCTCTCCACCCTCCCCACGCCTGGCACGACTGCATCACGTGTATTAACATATGAATGAAACAACCAGAGCCAATGCACTTAAGGTAATACCTATGCTCCGTTCTCGCCTGATTATCTTTTTATAGAAAGTTACATTAACTAATGACATTTACATAAATATGAATAATTAGTAAGGTAAGTAATTCTGTTCCGACGGGGGAAGGCGGAGAAGGGAAGAGCCAGAGACCTGAGCCCAATTTTCGTCTCCGTAGACCTGGGCGCTGCTTCGCCCTGGCACTGGACAGGAGGCATGGAGTCCTCTGCGGGGAGGAGGAGAACTGTCACGTTTATATTGTTCTCTCCTCTTTTTTTTCCCTTTTTTTTTTTCCCCTAATGCGAAACTTTTCTCTTGTGCCCCTCTTTTATCTCCCCTCCAGACCTCCAGTTCTGAGCAGAGTTCAGTGGCTGTAAATGATAGGTTCCCAAAAGCATCAATCCGCGCTCCTCTAGTACTTGGCCGAGAACAATGCAAGTATTAGGATATCAGCAGCACTCGAAATGATCACGCGTTAAATTATTTTGCTTTCACGGATGAGGGGGCTTTTTTCCAATGTAAATCAAGCGCTTTAGTTATTAAGTCTGAACACTAATCTCCAACAACCTTTACATAATGTGGCAGAATGTGCCACACCACTTCGCACCTGCACTCTGAATAGAGCCGCCTTTTCAATGTAAGACACGCTTGTTGCCCCTGGGCTCCAAAGGAGTTGTGTGAATAAGTCAAGCTTTTTGAATACCCCTACTCGCTTTCTCTTCCTCCTTTGATCACAGAAAATGTCTTCTAATTTGTCCTTTTTCATTGTAACAACGTTTTCAAGTCTCTTTTTATTTTCCAAACCACATATTTATAAAGAACATAAATCGCCCCAGAAAACAAAAGTTCTCTCCTCGCCAACTGGCCGAGTAGCCTATGACCACTTTGTTATTCACAAGGAGAAGGGGAAAACAAAGTTCTCGCAAAGACTGTTGCTTCTCGAGTTTGTCCTAAACAAACGTTTAACTTTGGGACGGGACGCGGGGGGAGAAACATGTTTGTTTCCTTCAGAAATAAGGGCAGGTCCATTTGCCTTGGGGATCTGCTTGCTGCTCTCTCCAGGCTGGTGGGCAGCTGCGGTTCAACCTTCTACCGGCGATAAATGGCGAGGAGGAGGGCGGAAGGGACCGGTATCTCTCTTTGACCACTGGAGTGACTGAAGCCTCCGCCAGCTTCCTGAGCCCACCAGACAGCTCAGGGCAAAGCCAGCTGTAGCGAGCGGGTTTGCACGCATTAATTCTTAGCTGAGCTGCCTACTTTAACGACCTTCGAGGATAATGAACTCTAATTTATAAATCCGAGAAAGATGTCAAAGTTAACAGGGAGCGGAACCGCTGAAAAAAACCGCTGGGCTCCTTTCTCCCCCACCCCGCCATCTCCCCGACACTATTTTTCCGCCGAGGAGTGGGGCAGCGGCTGCCCCGGCGCCGAGTGCGCGGTGCCCGGCCCGGCGGCTCCAGGCTGCCCTGCCCGCTCCGCAGCCCCGCATCAGCAGCGGGGCCAGAGGCGAGAATCAGCAGGGATTCCACCCCCTGCTTGCACCCCAGCCCTTTCTCAGACATCTCCGAGGTGCTTTGCCCGAGTGTCTGCTAAGGAGCAGTAGGTTAATGGCATTTTAGTGAAGTTGCTCTCTCTGCAGGCTAAGCCCAACCTAGGAGTTTCTCACTCCTCCTTCTCACAGACGGGTTTCCGGACGACTCTTTAACATCCCTATTCATTAGCACGTTAATCAAGGCTGTAATCCCAGCGAAGAGGTGCCTGTGCATTCCTGCTGCAGCTAAAGCCGCCTCTCGAGCGTGCACCTATGTGCAGCACTGCGCAGCGCCCGCTCCCCCCTCCGACGGGTGCTTCCACCGAGAGGCTGTTTCCTTACATTACCGTAGGCTCCGGGTAAGAAAACTAACAAACCCTTCTAATACAGTTTAAAACACTTTGATGTCTTGCCAAGAAACACACTTCCTTCAAGAGACAAGTCAACATTTGTTTTTCACATTAAATGGCATTTAGTTGCCACTGAAAAAATGATGCTGAAGGACCACTTTTTAATTCGATGTATAACAACCGCGGGGGTCTAAGAGAAAATAACGGCGAAAGCTATAGACACAAATAACTAAATTACCAAAACGTTAGTATATCTCCTAGGTTCATTAATATGTAACAGACTCCCCAGTTAATCTCCAAAAGCCAGTGTTCCCCCTCTAAAATAGCACTCTGGGACGAATTGTACAGGAGATCAATCACTGCTAATGCAGTAAGGTTTACTGCAAGGGGGGAAAAAGCTATTTACACCTTCAAATAGAAGCTTTTGAGATTTAAGAGTAAGGGTCATACATCACCAAGAATAAATGATTATGAATTGGTAAACGCGCCCTCCAGCCATTAGCTATGCGACGCGATTTATCATTTCTGGGTGTTTTTCTTTTTAAAATCATCTGGCTGTTTGAAAAGAAAAGCATGACGGAGAAAAAAACCACCGCGGGAAAGTTTGTTTTTGCATATACTATAAGTCATCAAAACATGGCTATTCAGAAATAAACGGGGTCACTTATGAACTGCTTAACGAGAGACAATAAAGCCCTTTCATTGTACGCTTTTATGACTCAGGGATCGGTGGGCTTCTCCCAGCCAAGCCTCTGGCCGTCTCTGCCTTTTTTCGTCCTTTCGTTGTAAGTTACAAACCCGCGAGTGTTGTAAGAAATCATTCGCGCCCTAAAAAAAGAAAAAAAAAAGGTTGCCAGTGTCTTTCCGTCGCCTGGCATATATTGACCTTAAATTACAGGAGACATTTTGCCAGCTTTGAACAATTGCCAGTCTTTCTGTAAGATGGTCAGAAACAGCCTTGTGAGGACTGGACGGGGAGGACCTGCCCTGGCAGTAGATGTGAGATGGTGGGACAGGAGACCTCTTGTTCCTTGTATCCATCAGAAAAAAGAAGAGATGAGGGCTAGTTTGGGTGGAAAACCTTGCAGCCCAGGTCCGTGGAAGCCAGCTCAGCCCTTCTGGCGATAGCTAGATATTGTTGTGTGTGTCTAGTTGACTTTTTAATTTTTTTAAAACTATTATCATTGAAACTGTTTCACAATGCCAAGTAAACCTTTTTCCACTTAGACACTGCTCAGGGCGGTGGGAATGTTGCTCATCAAATGAAATAATTTGCAATAAAACACATACTTCAGAGATGGGAAAGAATGACAGCGTGCTGCCGAAGGGCGGGGAGAGGAGAGCTGGCGGCCCCCCGCCCCGGCTGCTGGGGGGCCGGGGTGGCGGTTCCCAAGGCAGGGCAGCGCGGCCGCCGGCCGTGCCCTACAGCCCGGGGCGTGGAGCAGGCACCGGGATCTGCCGTCGAGGGAGACAGCCGGGACACCCGACGGGGAGGGGGAGCGGAACAAACGAGGTTCTGGGTGGGAAATCACCTGCCATCTCCTCGGAACCTCTTTCACTCCATAAACAGCTAAGCACCAGGCCAGTGGCGAGGTGCTGGCTGTGCACAGGCAGGACGCCGAGGGCCACATCTCTGGAACACTCTCTGGACGTGGCCCTCAGAAACGTTGGGCAGACCCTGCAGGCCTCTTGGAGAGGTGTGTTCGGACCTCCGCTCGGGAGGGCCTCCGGGGAAAATACAGAGTTCCCTAAACTCTTACATCCCGCTGCCCCGATACGTCGGGTTTCAATTGTGACAAGTGCCTGTTTTCTTAGGGTAAGAGATTTAATATGTCTGGTGAAAGGGTCTGTGGCAGTGAGGCTCACAGCAGGTAACCAGCTCTGCTAGGAGGCTTTTTAGTCCCACTTCTAACACTCCTAACATATTTGCAAGATTGGGAATAAAGCGACTTGGTTTTAGTCTCGAGGACGAGCTGAGATTTCTGGTTTGTTTTACAAGCTCGTTGCAGGCACATTTGGCCAACGGGCACTGTTTTATGTAAAGACAAAGACACAGAGCCCATTCTGGGAAATGCGGGGCTTTTAGAAAACTCTGCTCCGTGGCTTATTGTCTACTGGGTGGCTTTGGGAGAAAAAACGCTCAAACACAAAACCCAAACCCAAGGCAGTTGCACGCGATGGGTTGCTGACCCTCCGAGTGCAAATACCTTGTTGCAGGCACACGGAGACATTTATCGGGGGATTCTGTCCCCTCTCATCTTCTGGGCATCTCCCTGCTCTCCAGGGTAAGCACGGAAGCGCTCCTGCGCCAGCCGCGGAGAGCCGGGGGAGCGGGCGGCGGTGGCGCAGGGCCCCATCCGGGCGGCCACCCTGTGCCCCTCGCCCACCAAAACAGTGGCCACCTCGTCGTGGACTTCACTGGGGCATGAGCAAGTGTGCGCTGTGCAGAGAAGCGGGGGGCTGTGGTAACCTTCCCCGGGTGCAGGCGGTGGATGCCGAGAGGGCAGGCAGCGGCCGGCACTGCCCGGGCCTGCCCGAACCCTCGGCCCCGTGCAGCCTCCTCTGCCCACGCCGAACAGCGGCTGCTGCCCCCCTCTCTCTCCGAGAAGAGGAGTGATAATAAACTCGCGATTCGCCTTTGTCACAGGAGAGCAAAGGGAGGCCGTTCCCCGCCTCCTCGGGGTCCCCACTGGCACGTCCACTTCTTGGTCCACCAAAGAGGACTGGGGCGCAAGACGTTTTGCTCAGAAATCCTCTTTTCTTTTAGAAGCCTATCTCACGACGCAGAGGAAGAAAAAAAATAATAGTCTGAGATGATCTAGTTCTTTGGAATAGATGAAATTGTTTCCTTGAATATCTAATGTTGCAATTCCAGTTCGAAGTACACCCATTTCCTCTTTATTACATCATTCTGCATTTTATTTCTATGATTTTATGTTTTACTGCTGTTCCTGCAAAAGTCTATATTTTCAGCGTTATAGAAAGTCTCTGAAGATCCATAAGATTATTATTTATCTGACTTTCTGTGTCTCCGAGTGCTGTATACATTATATAATTGCCTTAAAATGTTTTCATAAATTACATTCAGAAATGTGTCATAGTAAATTACCTTTGTAATAAAATGTAAAAAATGCAAATGGCTGTTGTCTTTATTACGTTTTAAACCATTGGTTTATCTGCACTATTTCACTTGTCAGTTGCACAATATGTTGTATAAAGGGAAAGCACAGTTTGATAACAGATAGATGGAACCTCGTGTGTAATCTAGCAGGCACGTACAGTTTGGGTCATTTCCTTATCTCCCGCAGAAAAGACATTATCCCGCTCATATTTACATACTTTTCAATATTTGTCAAACAATCATAAATTATAAATTAATGAAATGTTCGACAGTCTTCAGAGATCAGGCTAATGAAGACATTTACCTTTTTGGTGATTTGGATTCTCATCTTTGTAAGTTTAATGACATTTAGACTCTCACGGTTTATTAGGCTTTATTAGATTTGTCCTTCACTCCTGCTGTCATTCAGATGTCTCTGCATAAACATCACCTGCTTCAGGTACAAGAACAAATCGTCTTCTTCCAGAAAAGCTCTGGAGCAGCAGCGACACCACGCCTGGGCGCGGAGCGGGGCGCGGAGCAGGGGGCCGGGGGCCGGCCCAGGCCGCGCGCTGCTGTCCTCGCCCGGCGCCACGGGCTGCTCACCACCCCGGCCGGGCTGGCAGCCCGCTCTCCGGTCAGCCCCGGCGGCAGGGAGTTGCTAAATGCCCTCCCAAGCCAAGGAACCCATCTGCCTTTGGTTACGCCGGAGCCCGAGCCCAGCCCGCAGACAGGCGCACCCAGCCCGGCCCCTCGAGGCCACCCCTGTCGGGCTCCCGAGCGACGCCGGAGCGTGCCAGTGTCGTTCGTCAGCTCTCAGCGCGTTGTTTGTTCTTTTCTTGCGTTCGTGACGGGCTGCGCCCGGTGCCGCGGAGCGCTGGGCCGGCGGCGGTGCCCGGCCGGGCGGGCAGCCCGGCCCCGCTCGGCGTCGCGCAGGGAGCTCGCTCTGATGGATGGTACCTGCCTCCCCAACGCGATTAGGCTGCGGAAATTAAGTTGTCCCCAGAAAGGTCGGCACTCGTCCTCCTCCACCTTTGCCTGGAGAGGCACAAGCTAAATCCCACCGGCCAGACCCCGGCGCCATCTTCCCGGGAACAAAGACCCGGGGCTCCCCAGCCTCGCCGCCGCCCTGTAATCGAGTTTCCTAATTGCATTACTCCGCTGGCAAATGTCAGGAGCATGTGTTGGGGCACGCTACCCCCGCCTCTCCGCACGCCCCCGTCCCCGGGGACCTGCCGGGTGCCTCGACGGCCGGGCCGGCCCCGCGCTCCTCCCGGCCCCGGGAGCGGTCAGCCAGGTTGGGCGCTGCCTCACAACCTCTGCGCTCCATCAGAGGTCGAGCCTAAACCTCGCGCCACGAACCTCGAGCATTATTTGCAGAGGCTTCCAAATATTTCCAAACAACGCTTTTTAAAAACACAACGGAGAGTTATTAAAGCGCTTGTTGGTAAAGTGAGCATGTGTTCTGCAATCATCAAAAATTGATATGTACCACCAGTAAAGTAATTATGCACCATCCTGAGGATACGAGAACAGTACATTGTTAATCCACTTGCACACCCGTTGACTTGCAGCATCAGGCTGCAAATAGCTTAATTAAGTCATACACGTGGAATATAACCATATTGTTACATTGCATCATGCACACTATATCTCAATTTATTGGGACAATTAATGCCAGTGATAGACCTCGGGCGAAAAATATTAACCACAAAGCACTAAAGTTGCATTCTGGTGACATTTGCAGTACGGGAAGTAAACACTGAAACAAGGCACAGCCTTCGAGAACTGCGAGGACTGCCGGGGACGTCTCTGTCCCCAAGCCCGTCCTTAACAGGCACTGGGCAGCCGGAGGGAACGACCTCCACATTTCTCCGTTCCTTGGCTGAATACTGACTTGCGAAAACGCTCGGAGGATCGAACCCGAAAAAAGCCTTATTCTTCTTTACGTCAGGGAAGTTTGGGTTGGTTGAGAGCTCCAGGATCGGTCTTCAGAAGGTGTGAAGTCCAGAGCAAGGGGCCTCAGAGCCAGAGCGAGTTTCCCCGCAGAGCAGAGGAACTGTAACATAGCGGGGCGGGGATTGAACACCAGCGTTTCACGGGCAGCCTGGAGCTGGGAGGACACACCAGCCCGTCTAATAACTAGCACACCGTAAACATGACCACATGTCCGTATTTGCTACAGGGAAGCGGCGAGGCTGCATCCCGGGACGCGACTCTGGGCTGGCTCCCGGCCCACCGTGCCCAGAGCGCGGCAGAGCCGTCCCGGTGGGCCCGGATCTCGATGGAGTCGGGTCACGACGTGTCGGCAGCGTCCAGTCAGTCAGTGGCCAGAATGGGGAAGCCCAGCTGGTGACCAAGGTGGGGACGCCCAGCCCAGGCGGCAGTGCTCAGGCCCCCGCCCCGGGACAACCTGCCCCTTCACCCGCTCCAAACTGCGGGGCTCCTCCGCGTCGTTGTCCCTCGAGGGACCCGGGGGGTGAAGGAAACGCCAGTAGCGCTCACAGTATCACGTACCCCCGGGGATCTCCAAGAGCTTTGCACAGGCTTCGCAGCCGGGGCTGAGCGTCGCTGGGGAGGCGGTGAGACTTGTCCCACGCAGAGGGAAGCGCTCGGGAGGGAGGGCCAAGGGGGCAGCTCCGAGGGGCAACGGGGTTCTTTGTCCAGATCGTTTGTGTAAGCAAGAGCAGGTACGCTTCTAGCAGCATGCGACTGGGTCGTACCCCTTTATCCTCTGATTTACCCTCTTTTCTGTAAAATCGCTCAGAATCGATATTATTTTATGGCAACAAAATATTCCTAAATCAAAACCAAAACTTCTTTGGTCGACCGATTTAACTGCTTCCTCCAAATTTTCTAAACACCCCTCAATGGTGCGCTGTCATTCCCAGTGGGATGAAGCCTCTTCAAATTTCCCTAGCCGGCGTTCTCTGGGGATGCAAGGGGCGATTTCCAGCCTCTCGAGGTCTTTGATTTAACGGATTTCTCAAGAGTTTTGGGAAAAAGGAGTCTAGAAGTTCACTAGGGTTCCCCTGGACGTCTCTCTTGCCCACGTCGAGGTGACCCGTTAAGGGCAGCCTCAGGTGGAGGCAGGAACACAAGTTAGACCAATGCACTGGGCAGCAGCGGGGGCTGCCGAAGGTCAGGGGTTGCTAAGAGGGACACAGGTGTCCACTCACACCCCGGTGTCCACATACATGAGTGAGAGAGCTACTTTTCCCAAAATTTCTCCTGCCAGCATCTTTTCACTCTTATTTCAGCGCTTTTCGTAAGCCACTGCGCCAGCGGGGAAACGGCTGCAAACTGGTTTCTGCTCCTGACCACCGTCGTGACTGGTGCCGTGCTCACCCCGGCAGCGCCTGTCAGGGAGCCATTCCCGGAGGTCGTTAGGCGTTAGGAAACTCCGCAGTAAATTTGCTCTTTGAAAGGGGACAGTGTCCAGTGTGCGACTCGCCCACTCAGACACGCAAAACCATGCTCTTTCCTCCACTTTTAGCAGAGTTGCGCGTTATTCTCCTTCCGTTTCGTTTAATCGTTTACAAATGAAGCCAAATGAATAAAATTCAAATCCCCACTGTCCTGGGGAAACAGTCGGCTCCCGGGGATAACCCTCGGCTCCCGGGAGCTGCCCGCAGCACTCCCCGCCCGCAGAGCGGACCACAGGCAGGACCTTCGGCCCCCCTCGGCGCCCTGGCAGCACCTGCCCCTGCACGCGTGGGCTCGGCGGCTCCCTGGTGGCGGACGGAGCCGCCCCTCGGGGACCGGCTCTCCGGCGGCCGCGCTACCTGTGCGAGTGGCGGCGGCTCCCCGGCCGTCGGGGCACAGGTGGCTGCGGCGCCGGGATGCGCCGGCCCCGGCCTCTCTGCCCGCCGTCTGCGCGGCCCGGGTGGGCCCGGTGCGCCCGGTCCCGGTGCCGCGGCGCAGGGGCAGAGGTGGGGGGGGGCAGCTCGACTTGGGCACTGGCGGACGGCTGCAGTCCCCCTCCCACGGGGAGGCGAGGACACTCGTTCAGCAGGATGGGAGAATTGCGGAAGAAGGGGCGAGAGGCGAGAGGAGCCCGGGCAGGACGGGCAGGGCTGGCAGGGCTGGCAGGGCTGGCAGGGAGCTTTTAGTCCGCACTGCTCCTGCAGACTATTGTCACCCCTGCACAGCCAGAACTATCTCCTTCCGTCCCGCGGCACCAGAAACTCTGTCCCGTTACCAAAGCAGGTGTGCACAGCCTCGGGCTCAGGATAAGGCGCCACATCTCTGCCCTCGTTTACAGACAGGACAACTTTCTGGAAGCCAATGGCAGTCTCTGAGTGCCACTGAGATCACAAGAATTGCAAAGATCATTACGCCAGAGGAGATTAGAGTTTACTAGTGGTTTTAGGGCTGTTTACGGGTGTTTCCTAACAATACACAAAGCCCACTCGGAATTCAACCCCCTGCCCCACACAGTTGCTAGCCCGTGGTATTTATTTTTGTTATAATTACTGATCGCAGTTATTATTTAGGTCAATTTATTACTCAAAAGAAGGACAGGAGCTGATTCACAGCACAGCCTTCAGCTGCAATCCCTGCAGTCCCTTAGACTTGTCCTTTCTGGTTACGGCCGGGAAGCTCTCCCTGGAGACGAGACATGAGGTGCTAGTAAATTAAAAAGTAACACCTTGCCCAGGGGCTATGAATGCCGTGCCTTTTTTAAACTAATAAAAAAAATTTAAAAGGGGGAAAAAACAGAAAAAAAAGGGAAAAATCCTGAGTTGAGAAGGAAAGAAAAACTGTTCGTGACATATGAATTGCAAAAGTTCACTTTTGTTTATTCATTTGTTGAGACACTTTTAAGGGGGGGGAAGTGGGATAAAGCACGATAAACATAATAAGAAGCTAAAAGTCTGGAGGACTGTAACTTCGGTGGATTGTTTTAAAGCGGGCAGACTCCGTCTACCTTTGGCCATCTGGCTGATTTAAGCTTTTGCCCCCATGCTGTATGATTTTAGCTTAAAATCTCTTCCGTTGCAGTGCCGCTTTTATTGAATTCATCAAAAGCAAACTNTTTTTTTTTTTTTTTTTTTTTTTTTTTAAGAAGGGCTAAAATAATAAGTCGACCACTGTGACATTCTCTGGGCTTAGGCCATTTTTCATAACGCAGCTGATACGCTTTTGTGCAGCTAAGGCGACCAAACAGATGAATAACGAGAAAAGTCTCTCGAAAACTAAAGCTTCCAGATTTTCCCATCTTTAAAAAGTTAAGTAAAATGAGAGGTGCATGTAAAAAAACCCCTTCCAAATCCAAAACCCAAATCCCATCACGCCAAAGATCAGGGCAATACTTTTATACCTCTGAATGGTAACGATGCCTTTTAAACAACTTACTGCACACACACACACACACACACACACACACACACGCACACACACTCGCACAAAACTTTAAAGCTTGTGAAACTGCCCAGGTGGTGTTTATAGGACCGTAGCCAGTGGGTTGTAAAGAAATCCGAGACAGTTGAAGATTAGACTATTTAGAAATACATGACAAAACAATTTTTTTTTCTTAATTTTATTCCTGTTTCACTGTATCCACCGTGTTCAATGCAGGGCTTGAAGGGTCAAGTTGTCTGCAGCACTAAAGAAGAGTCCCACAAATTGTGATGGTTTGGCAGGCGGGGGTAAGTTTATTATTATTTTTAACGTGTTTTCTCATGAGTGTATGCTTGTGTTTAAAGTCTGCGTTGCAAAAAAAAAAAAAAAAAGCCCTCGTGATTTTAATGTCATTTTAGCCATAAACCAGTTTTGCGCTCAGAATCACGTCTCTAATGTTGTTGCTGTTCTTCCTGGAGTTTTGTCAAAAAAAAAAAAATTTCTCCTGCTTCTCCCAGCAGCAGAGCCAGGCAGAGTCAGACCCCGCGGTGCGGGACTGGGAGGCGAGTGCCTCTATGCCACAAGGCAACAAGTAAGAATTTCATGAGCTTTAGCCTAGGTTCAAAATAATCGTTTCTATTTGGTGGTCTGTTAGGGTTTTCTTTTTTGGTTGATTTTTTTTTTTCATCCCACTGTCATGTTATTTATTTATTTATTTGTTTGATTGTATATTTATTTATTTACTTATTTTGCACGTGCATCCCCCAGACCTGAGTGCCTTAAGACCACAACAGTGAACTCCCTGTTTATTATGAAAAGTACTGTGCGTACAGCCTGGGTGGAAGCACAGCCATTGGTTCAAATAAAATGACTATTGATTCAAAGTGCGAGCCCTCCAGGCTGAACTGAGAAGGAAGGAATGGGTCATCTTTTTTTTTTCATTTTTTCTTTTTTTTTCCCCTTAAAGAGAGAGAGAGAGACAGAGCTAGAGAGAGACACTTCTAAGCTGCGAGTGTGACAACCACCACCCAGTCCTTTGATTCTTCACTATTTTTTTTTTTTAATAGAGATAGTAGAAAAAAATTTCCTATGAGAAATAATAAGGTTTGCCTGGAAAAATCGGCAGGCAGATCACCCTCAGAAATAAATTCCAGCCTTTCCTATTCAAAACATGGCTTTTTTTTTATTGCGACGACGTGGGGAGGAATGAGGATAATAAAGTAACTTGGTTCCTCCTCCCCCTCCTCCCCACGCACTTTCAATGAGGAGCCAAACTGCACTTCCCTGCCACCGGTCTCTGCTCGCCCAATTTCTCCGGAGTTGTTCAGTGCACCGAGCCGGCTGGCGATGGACAGCCCATCTTCGTTTGTCCGGGGGATGGGGAGGGAGAGGAAGCAAATACCAGGAAAGAAATAAATAGCAAGGAAAAGAGGAAAGAAAAAAATGAAAAAAAAAAAAAAAAAGAGAAGAGGTCAGAACAGTACAAAAAACACCAGCGTATTGGAAGGCACTTGTTAGCAACGGGAGGTGATGGTGCAGTAGCTGCACCCGGGGCACCCTCCGAGCTTCCAGCCCTTCCACCCGGGAGCTGTCTGGAAACGATCACAGCCGGCACACAGTTAATAATGCCCTTCGCAGAGGTTTGGTCTGCGGTGCTCGCAGAAAATGCAACTTTTGCCCCATTGGTTAGCTAGGTGAATTAGCACACACTGCAACTGAACAGTACTTGACCTTTGCCTTTATGTTTGCTCAAATGTTTGCCTAAAACACAATCACCCTTGACAAGAGAGCATGCTACCGTGTGACACTGCCTATTCAATAGATAGATGTTCCCTGCCACACACAACCCAGTTCAGCATTTTAAATAGCTTAGGTATTTGTAAAAGCCGTATAAATTAATGTCTGATGATTGCTAGTTGCTGGTTAAAGAGCCGACTATTTAACACGTAAAATAAGAGTCGGCTTAAAAAAGCCCAAACCAGACCAGACCAAAGGACCGGCTGTACAGGGATATAAGGTCAGAAAAGCGAACTTGTGGCCAGGGCGATCAACAGATTCTTAATCTGCCCAATTCACAGCGTGGCTTTGTCGAGCTGCACAAGCAGCTGGGGTTTGGGACTGGCTATGGCAAACGTATCATGGCACACATCCTCTCAGCCCAGGCACTGTCCCGACACCGCTGATGGCAGACATGTGAGGGCAGAGGTGCAACCGCGCACCTGAGAAATTCATAGGTGACACAGGCGAAAGGATGGAGGCAGGCAGGTCACCCTGATGTAAATCTGACCTACCCTTCTTCTCACAAGCCTCTCTTGCTGAAATTGGGCGAACATCACAAAACTTTAGGAGAAAAAACAAAGTTGCCATTTGGCGGGAGTGTTTTGTGCGGGAATTTGATCGCTGAAGCCTGGAGTCCAAGGCACCGCCCTGAAGCCTGCTCGGAAGGCACGGCGGAGCCGGTTGCCGGGCTGGAGCCGGGCGGCTCTGGGTGGCTGCCGGGCGGGCAGGGCGGCGGCCGGGACTCCGCGCTCCGCGTCAGAGGCGGCAGTAGGACGGGACGGGACGGACGGCGGAGGGGGCATGGGGCAGAAAACAGCCACCTTTCATAAAAATAGTCACCCTTCATATTTGTGAGACAGCGCATCATTCATTAATAGAATGACACCTGATGTGCGGCTTTTGTTTCAAAGGATACTTTATTATTTGGAAACGTGATAAAGCGGTTCTCTGGAACAGAATATTTATACCAAATGCGGTTTCTGATGTAAGCGGATACCTGCACATCTTGCTAGTACTTCCAGTCGGTAAAATACTGCGCAGCCCAACAGGAAAAGTAGAAGTGATATTGCAAACAGTTGCTCTGCTTTGATTTACCTTTACTATCTTCATCTGGAGACTTTTTTTTTGATGATCAATTTTTTACTGTCTTTCAATTTTGGGAAACAGCACTTCCCCTCCTTCTCTCTCTCTGTGTTTTATTTTCACGTCATGATTTAATCAGGAGCATTTTGAAAAAAATGATTCATGTTTATATGAACATCTTTCTTCAGATCTAACGTTAACTTGGCAGTAAACCCGAACAGATAGGCTGAAACCAGCAACCTAGCTTAGCCAAAAGAGTTGTTGCAGAAGCGGGATTGAATGGCATCGAGTGAGACATTTAGCTATTACTCGTTGCCAGTCAGACAGAGAATTTATTTCTATAAATCATTTGAAATTTTTAAATCAACAATTGTATTATCTCGTTTACAACTATGCGGAAAATGATGTTTAGAAAAATAGCAATCGGACTTCACAAATAAGATATTTGCAATTGAAAAGAATCCAAATCTAATTTCCTTAGAGGCTGGTCGCTCCCCGATGAGTGTATTTCCGATCCCACGGACACGCGTGGGGGGCGTGCCCAGCCCCGCGCCTCCCGCGCCCCGCGGGTCGCGCCGGAGTCAAACTGACGGCAAAGGTCAGCGCCTGCCGAGCGCCGCCCCCCCGCCGCTCTGGGGGTGCGCAGCCCCTGCTTGGCACTCCTCGGCTCGCTCCGCTCTGCCTCCTGACAGAGCCAAACCCGACCCGGTGGAAACAACCTTCCCCACCGGCTGAAATGATACCTTGGATTGTTTGTCTCTGTGTGGCTGGGTTTTGATGTGGACACATGTTTACTTAAGCCCGTAAGTCACGAGTGACCTAGAATAACACAGCACGTACCCCTAGAGGCAAAACAACCGAAGTGAACTTTCAGGCCAGATGATATTCAAAGCGAAGTTGTGTGGAGACCACCGGGGCTCGTTTCTGCCAGAGAGAGCAGGGATCAGACCCGCGGGGACGGGCGGTGCGTGGCTTCACCCACGCACAGCTGCACATGCCAGGCACCGCCTCGGCGTGCAGCCGAGGAACTCGTTGGAAAACTTCACCTGAAAGAAACGGGAATTGAGGAAGCGCTCGAATGAAATGGGCATCGACACCGAGAGAGTTTTAGAGTGTTTAGGAGTCTTCTCCTTGATTTTGCTGGGATTTAGAGTCCTTTGGAAGGAGAAATCATTGGTTAAAGGAGAGACAGATTATTCTGCGCAGGGACTGTCAATAATGATTTCAAAACAAAACCATCTTTTGAGAAGGGAACAATCTCTAGATCAGAATTAAATATTTATATTCCTTCAGGTACAGAAAATCAAGCGTGACTATTTTTTTCCTAGTGTCAACAAAAAATAATTTCGAATGTTATAACCTCTATTTTAAATAAGGGCTTCATGTGTTCCCGAAGCGATTGTTGTTTTCGGCTAATTTTGGTCGGGCGCTCTTTTCTATTTATTAGCTTTTTCTGTGGAAAAGGTAATTCTCTAGGCACCTCGAGAAAAGTTTGTGGTGTTGGTTTTTTGTTTGTTTGTTTGTTTGTTTTTCATGTTTTCTCTCTTTTTTTTGTTCGTGTTTTTTGTTTGTTTGTTGGGGTTTTTTTTTATTTTTTTGGTTTTTTGGTTTTTTTCGCCAGCAGTCCCATTCAGGTCAGAAATTCTGCTCGTTTTGCACACTAAAGCGCTCTTCCAGAGCAGAGGGCACAGCTCAGCATCATCGCCTGTTTCAGGAATACCCACATGGCTTGCTTTGCCTTTATATCTTTAATTTCTAAAGGATGAGTTTTGCTGGCAGGAAGATCAAGCAAGTGTCTCTCGTCTATATTTGCTATGCTGTGCAGGTATCTGTAATTAGAATAAGACACCCAGCACAATGAGCAGCTATTGTATGAGAGTTTGAAGCACGACAGTTCCTCTTCTGGTTCAGAATCGCTGCCTAGAGTTATTCTCCGATTTCCGATGCCTATTATGTATACAATCGAGCCTATAATTACCTGCTGATTTCTTTGTAGTTGTTAAAGAGAGTTTGTACTGCTCGGGCAATATTGTCCAGTCGTTATGTGTCCAGAAGCTGTCATGAAAGCTTGAATATACTCTGTACAGTCTGCAAGCAATCAATGAAATTTACGATCTCGACCCCCCCCCTCCACACACATTTCCTGTCCAAAGAAGAAAAATTGAGATATGAAGGTGTCTGGGTCTCCTTCCCAGCACCCCTTACAGGGCGGCTTTGGAAGGAAAATGAGTGACAGGCTGTGTAGTTTCACACGGTAGCGAGAACCGGGTGGGAATTTCCCGCGGGACAGACCCCCGTGAGCGGCGGGGCCGGCGAGAGCCCGACGGGCGGCCGGGGCCGGGGCGCTCCGGGGGCTCTCCCCGCCCCGCTGTCGGCGGGACCCCCGGACGTGGCTGCCGGGGGGCCCCGCTGCGCGTGTGCCGGTGGCGGGGCGAAGGGGCAGGTGCGGAGGGCGGCGGGAGGCTGGAGACGCGCACGGCAGCGCTGCCCCGTTCCCCACCGGCTGCGCGGCTCTGCCGGCTGCGGAGGGCGATGCCCTCGGCCCCAGCCGAATGCCCTGGTCCCATCCACTGCGCTGAAGTCAGCGCGGAGACACCGCCTCCCCATGCCCTCGACTCTCCTCGGGGCCCTGCGTTGCTCTTCGTGGATCCCAACTCCACGGCCAGGCTCCTGTTTCCCCAAGCCACCTCCCTGTATCCCCCCTGCCCGCGCCTTCCAGGGCCGCTGCAGCCCGGAGGGACCCGGGGCTTCCGCGGAGATGGTGCCACCCATCTCGGGGTGGGCGCACTTTCACCATCCCCCCGAAAAGCCGTCCCAAGCGTGTCTGTGTGTTTGAGGGGGAAAGCGTGCTGCTCCAGGCATCTCGCGGCTTTTTTTCAAACTCTGTTATTAAAGCAACATTTAGGGAGCGTGCATAATTGTACAGTTAAAAGGCATGGCTGATGCATCTCAGCCCAGAAGGTCGGATCAGGGTATCAGCCCCCTGTCCTAAAAGATGGGGGAGGAGGGAAAAGAGGGGGGCCTGAAGTTTGACTAAAGCGCTCTTTAAAAAAAAGAAAAAAAAAAAGGAGATAAAGGAGAAAGGCACTTGCAAGCTGACACAATGGTGAATCTGCCCTGACCCAACAATTAATCTTGGGAAGGGAATGTGACCAGATAGGGTGGGAAGTCGATTCCCCGGGGTGGGTGTGCAGGACAGGAGGAGGAGGGAAGGGGAATTGATCTTGAGCCCCAGGCCTGCCACATCTTCTTCCAGTGATTATCTTTCAGAGAGGTGAAACACAGCCCTCTCCCATCCCTTCCACTTGTCTCTAAGGCCCAGGTACTGCCTGCAAGTGGATGGTGTGGATGTGGATGGTGTGGATGTGTCCCCAAGTCTTCCCAGTGCCATGCAAACCCACCACCTCAGTGATCATTTTTATGACAGACTCACTTCTGTGGTTTCTGGGCACTGACTGTGAGGAATGGGGATGCTCCAGATGGTAAAGAGTCAACACTTGGGCACTGAGGGGAGGACTTTTTTTGGCATGGCATGGGATCTGGGTTCAAATATCCAATGCAGGTTGTAGGCAATAGCTAGGAGACAATTGTAAAGGTTAGGTGATGCCAGGGAGATGCAGCAGTGGAGACTTGGCTGTCTCCACGTATTGGACAGTGCACCCAGAACATTCCAGTTGTGATCGACAGCCAGACTTGAAATTGCCACAGCATATTGCTGGGACTTAAAATGCTCTAACATGCATGTGCCTGCCCATGACTCTCCCCTGCTGGAAAAAGGCTGTGTCATTCCTGTTTCATGTCTGTCTGACATAAATGCTGAAGTGAGGTCCCTGAGTCTCAGGAAGCCATCCAAGTCCCAGTCTCTACTTACAGCTCTCTGGTCAGGGGTGTATCTGCCTCCATTTGCAGTCCATAGCAGCACAAACCCAGACTGGGGTCTGACACCCTTAGCTAAATTAATTGATTTCAACTAGCCATTTTGAAGCTGGTGATTTACTTTCAAAAATAACTACGAAAAGGTAGCTAGAGAGAGAACAAGCTCTCACCAAGGATGTCTGAGTTTCATAATGAACCTTCCTCTAACTTCCACTCTCTTCTGAACCCACCATATTCTCTTGCCCAGAAACTGACTCCTTCAAAGTAGGAAACCACCCTGTGATGGAGTTAATCAGTGAATCGTGCAGGAACACATTTTAGCCAGGGTACCAAAGCCAGTGAAACCGATACAGCACAGAGCAGTCATTTCTGTTATTTCCTCTGCTGGCATTTTAATGAAAAGGAAGTAGCTGTAATGCAATCCTTTTGGAGAAATCAACACCTCCCGCTGTTCGAAGCAAGGCAAGGAACTGAGCTGAGTTCAAATCATGAGGGTTAATTTCAGGAGACTTACATGCGTGGAGTCACATGTGAACTCAACCAGCCACTTGTTCTCCTGGAAATAACCAAAACTAGCCCTAGTTTTTCATGTAGGATTATTTATAGCCTGTCCTACATGTGACAATGACTGTTGCCACTTACAAACAAAGAAGTCAAATGCACACTGGTGTATTTGCATGGACATGCCAGTTCCTTTTCCAGCATTTCAGCATCTCATGGCCTCACATGGTCCAGATTTGTCTGATTTTTTAGAAAAAGGTGTTAGTCTCACATTCATGCCTCTAACATTTACACATGACTTGGAAAACAGCATCATTTGTTCAAATGTAGTGTGATGGACATGCTTTTCATTGTACACATCTGTTATTAACATCAGCATTAATTAGTAGGCTTGGGTGATCTTCTCTGGACCCTTAGCAAGGGTCATTGCCACCCCGGTGGTGTCCTGGGCCCAGCAGGTGGGAAGGCCCCAACCTGTAGGAGAGTGTCAGGGCTGAGGCTGAGGAGTGGGGGACACCCAGGTTGGGCAGCACCCGTACTTATTCCTGGCTGCTTTGGGGAGGAGGAGGGGACAGGGAGGGGGGCCTTTGGCACACGCCATGCCCAGGGTCGTCAGGACTGGAGAGAGCCCAACACACGAATAAACTACCCTCCTTCCCTGCCCCTGAAATCCTCAGGCACAAAAGTAGACCCAAATTATAAAAGCCTGTTCTGTGCATCAGCAACAACAACAACAAAAAAAAGCCCCCTATTCTCCCCTGACTTTGTTCTTTTGATTTTTTATAGATCAAAGGCAGGATAGAGAAAAAAAATTGGCAGGCGAAGATAGACATTGTTCTAGTGACAAGATGAGGGTCCCGAAAGGAGAATGCTTGCTCCATCGGAAGTGGCTGCGTGGCAAAGGGAGAAACCTCACTTTTCAAGCCCCTTTGCGAGGCATTGTCTTTGGGGCTGGCGCTGCTGCCATACAGTAGGGTCCCCATGGCAACGCAACCTGCTGCTGCTGCTGCTGCTGCCCCTCTTCCAGAGTTGAAGGCACTGAAAGGCAGCTGAAGTGACTGGGCTTAAAGAGCAACAGAATAAACAATATTTTGATTCATTGGGAGAAGAGAGAGAGGCTCCCGCCCCCCCACCCCCGCCCCCCGACTCATGAATGCTGGCATTGTCCATGCTTTTCTGAATCTGATTTACCATATCATAACCCCTAGGAAGAAGAAAACATCAATATCCCGAAGGAATGGAGATGTTTCTATGGAAAACCTAGGAATTTTAGTCCATAACAGATCTGGTGTAAAAATCAAAGAGATCAAAGGCGGCGCTCCCAGGAGTATAGATGCGTCTCTGAATTAAAGATGGACGATGCAGACTACAAAGTACTTTTTTTCCACCCTTCTTTATTCAGGCCTCTGTTTCCATTTCAAGGGAGGCGCTGTCCCAACATCATATCTGAGCCCAGACAGTCACCGCGAACAATGCTCGCGAAGGGGGAGAAACGCTAAAGAAAGCAAATCATAACAACCATCCGGCCTGGCAGGATTGTTTCCATTACAAACCCGAGTGCAACAATTAATTACGAAATTGAGGGGAAAAAAAAAAGAAAAAAAAAAGGAAGGAGGGCGAGGCTCAAGCGAAGCGATTAATATAGATGGCAAAGGCTGCGGGGAGTGGTGTTCGGGGCTCTGTGGTTTGGGGGGCAGGTTGGCTGCTCTCCGCCACTCCCTGCATCCCAGCATCCCAGGCCGGCGGATCCCGGCTCTCGGCGCCTCCCCGCCGGCTGCCCTGTCCGCAGGGTTCGGTGCGGGGTGGAGGAACGGGGCGGCCCCGACCCTCGGGCTCTACCTGCGCGGGTGGGGGCTCTGCCCGCGGAGCGTGTGCGCGGCCGTGAGCATCCTCTGAGCCCCGCGCGGCCGGGCTGCGCTCGTGATCCATGGGCAGCTCCCAGGGTGACTCCGGGTCTGCTCAGGTTGGCACCAGTCCACCGAGTGCCACAAACAAAGCAAAAACACATTTAAAACGTGACGGGGACAGTCAGCTCGCCTATGTACCGGCATACACTTCATCACGCGCGGCCCGGATCCTCTGTGCCAGCCGGAGCGACGCCGGCGACACGGCTGTCCCCTTGGGGTGCGGGTTACCTCGCGTCCTCATCTCCCTGCACAGCCAGGCCTTTCGAAAGGTGAAGTTTTTCCGTGCAGGCACCCCTGCCCCTTTTTCCCGGAGGCTGGGAAGCGTGCGGGGAGAAACGCGTTGTTTAGAGACCAAGAAGATGAATATTAGAGAAGTCAATTAAGTTGTTTGGAAACACATGCAGGAAAAAAAAAGCGCTGGAACTACTGTTATGAAGAAAGCCAATTAAAATGGTTTGATAAGCATATGTATTAGCAACAAGTGTAGCACAGAGGTCAGAAACAACACTAAGTAAACAGAGTTGACAGAAGAGTGAATCTTTTGTGGCGGGTGCGCAGCTGTCCGGCCTCCCTTTGTCCGGGAGGAGGCTGGGTGCACGCTCCCTGCTGCCCTCTCCCCAACTCAATGCACAAAAACAGATTGGGATGTTCTGCATGCATAGGCAACATTGCAGCTCCAGTCCTCCCTTTTCTGTTCCTTCTTTAGGAGACAGGGCTCTCCAGACATTTTTTCCTGACAGTAACAAAGCGGGGCTGTAAAACAGTTCAGAATAGAAGGGGAGAAAGAAGAGAAAGGAGTTCCCGAGGGGGAAAAAAGCGCCATGTCACGGGACAAAAGAATAGGAAGTTGAAAATAGAAATAAAACTGAAAGCAAGAATTATCTTGTTAAACAGAGGTGCTTTTTTTTTTTTTTTTTTTTTGTTCAGAGTCGTCTTTGTGAAAGTTTTTAAAGTATCACGACGTGGAACAAGTGTGTAAGTCTTCACACACACTTCAGTCAAAGATTCATGAGCTTCCGAGAGCCTTGATGGCTTATTTATGTGTCAGCAAATTCTGCAGCTTAAATACTTTTGAAAAAACAGATCTGGGGTTAGTTGGAGTCCCGCAGACACTGCTTTAAATGTGCGGGGCGGGCAGGGGATTCCACTCGGGCCAGAAAAAGGAAATGAAAAGATCAAGAAGCAACGAGCCGGTTTCTTTTTATTCCAAGTTTGGAGAATAAACACAGGCCAGGTTGTTCTGTGCCGAGCCCTGCTCACACAGGGACTGAGGTGAACGCGTCAGGGTGGTGTTGGGAACGCTCCGTTCAGTAACAGAATAGACTTTTCCTGACAGGTGAGCTGAGGTGCCAGGGCTGAGCAGTCCCGGCCGTGGGAGCCGGGCTATGTCTCGGGGCTGTCATCCAGGTAATTTTCTCCCTTGGGTGATGAGATATTGTCGTGTGAGAACACACCCCTTTCTCCTGACACCGCTTTCCCAGCAAAGGATGCACGTTTAGGGAATGATGTCTCACTTCTTAGCCAAAGCCTCGGCATCACCACCTTGAACTCATCTTTAGTTCCGCACTTCTCTTTCTTGATTTAATGTCACCGGGAGAAAAAAAAATAGTTAAAAAGGGTCCGGGGCTGGGGGTGAAACGATGCCAAGCCGGGATCAGCAACAAAGTCCCAAGAGCACACACACCTCCCTGACTCTGCTCATCCTCTCTGTCCAATATGGAGCCTTGCACGCCTTTCCCGAGAAACCTTCTCTCCTTTGTTAAACCAGAGCTGACAGGGAAACCTCAGGAGAAGCAATGCAACTTGGTTCCCAGGGACAACACGTGTTGCCTAATGTTTCCCAAATTGTCCTCAATACAGCCAGAGTATGTGAGGAGAGTGTCTTTTGCAGTCCCCTGAGAAAGTGATAGCTCTTGTGCGCTTTTGATCCTGTACTCTGGTTTAGTCAAGTTTTGGTTTGAAAAAGAGAAATGCGAAAGTCTAAATTTTATGACTTTGGGATTTGAATATGAATCTTCTGTCTGGGCACAAGAACACACCAGCCCACTGCAAATCAGAGAAGCAAAATCATTATAGCCTGTCATTGGGGTTGTTGTTCTGTCTTTGAAGCGGAGTCCAAGAGTAAACTTTTCTGATGAATCGAAGTCGTTAAATTTTAGTGCAGATGAATTATGGTTTAGCTTCTAAAATAGTACAAATGTTTAATAAAAATCATCTCATCTGTGGCCTTTTAGAATCGTCTTGTTTCACCAGCGAAAATTCAATTTGAGGCATCTCACCCTTTTCTAAATGTCATCTTCCCAGCAAACTCCATTTATTAACATTATCAGTTTTCTCTTTTAAGTCTGTCAGTCTCATGATTTAAGGAGACTCTTTGTCTTAAAGATTTCACAATCGGAAAAAGCCGACTCGAGTCACACAGCTGCGTGATTTCGGAAGCGTGGACAAACGGCCCCGGGGGCGTGTGTATCGCGCTAAAAGCCCTTCGAAGGGACGCGCGGGGCCCGGACCCGCCGGTCCGGCCGGCTGCGGTTGCGGGACGGGCGCAGGACCAGGGCCGAGCCGCGGGTGCGCTGCTCCGCGGGCTCTGCGCGGCCGCGGCGTCGGGCGGCTCTGGGGGCTGCGGGTGCGTGTGCGCCAGGCTCAGCTCCCACCCGGGACCAGGGGCTCCGCTCCCACCCGGGACCAGGGGCTCCGCTCCCACCCGGGACCAGGGGTTCCGCTCCCACCCGGGCCCGGGGGTTCCGCTCCCACCCGAGCCCGGGGGCTCCGCTCCCACCCGTGCCCAGCTCTCCCGAGCGCGGCCGGCGCGGGCCGAGGCACCTTCCCCGCTCCCCCTGGCCGCCCGCGGTAGCCGCAGCGCTGGGGTGGGTAGTGCGCACATCGACATGAAATTCAGTGAAACCAGATGGCAGGGTCTAAATTAATACTAGTGTTTTGCAGATTCTATAACCATTAAAGCATCGAATTAATTAAGTTCTGCGGCTTTCTTTAAGTCGAGTGCTTTCGCTTTATTCCCATCGATGGGAGGCGGGTCAGCGCACTCGGGCACAGTGATCAGATACTTTCCAGAAGTTTATCTGTACGTTGGAACACGTTCTGAACCGATTCCAGGAACACTTCGCTTCTCATCCATGAAGCCTGCAAGCTTTGGAGAGTACAGTATAAATACCGCGGATTAGACTGTATCTGCAGCAGAGCAGACCCCAGTCCTCCCAAACTGGCCATTTGAAGAAGGGTTTAGAATTTTTTTTTTTTTTTAAGAGGCTCTTTCCCGTAACCCCGCCCCATCACAGCTAGGTAAAGTCAACAGGCAGGGTCTAAATTACAAATGTTTTAATGGGAGAGGGATTGACTGGGGACTTCTCTCGTTCATCCCCTTGCAAACAAAAATTAAAAAGTTTCCTAGAGCACAGGAAAACCCTGATGACCTTACAATTCACCCCGCACGTTAAAACAGTGGCTGCATGGCTGCCTGCCTGAGAAGAAAAAGCAATAGACTTCAGCGGAAATTGAAACAAGGACATTTCTGCTAAGAACGGACTTGATCTGGTACATCTTTTGGATCAGATCAAGACAACTGGGTTTGATTTTGCTTGGCTTTACAGGGAACACGGGAAAGAGAAAACCGCACCAAAGTGGGGCCCAGGGTTTCAGGAGTGAGCAGCTGATCAGCTCTTCTCTCCGCGCCAGAGCGGTGCCTTACGCTAAGCAGAGAAGGCAGGTACAGCTGAGCCTGCTCCGGGCTTTTGCAGCACATGGCAACACCGGAGGAGCAGGAGGAGGTCTCTGAACGGGCTGCGGATCTCTTCGCTAAAAGAGGCGCACTCACCACCCCCCGGCTCCCTGGAGCCACGAGTGGACCCTGTGTCCCGACCCCTCTTCCGCTTCCTCCTGCGGAGCTTCAAAGATTGTCCTTCTGCGCGGCTTTCCGCCGTCTCTGGCCACTTGCTCACCCTGAAATAGCAATCCCATCTGGCACAGGGGATCTCGCCGAGAGGTTTCCTCCTCCTCTTCCAGGAGCTGCGCCCTGCACAGTGGCGTTACCACGAGAGAACAAACCAGCAAACTGCCAGAGCCCTTTAGGGGACACACCGGCAGGTTAATAGACAGGCGAGAGGCACGGGCAGGGTTTCTCTGCCTACTGGGGCTCGCAAGGAGCGGGAGGCCCTTTTCAGCAGACTTTCAGGGAAACCACCGGAGCAGGGAGAAACTTGCTGTGTAGGACTCCTCAGTACTGAGTAGCTGCGTGCAGCTTCGTTTGAGCAGCAGGAAGGAACGTGCAGCAATTTAGTCTGTATTTCTCCCATGTTTAATCCCACGATTAACCCCTCGTGCCTTCCCTCGCTCGTTCTCATTCAGTTAATAAAAGGAAAAAAAGAAAAAGAGACGATAACTGTCCCAGCGGCCTTTGGAAAGCTGAGCGCATCCCGGGGCTGGTGTCAGGCACAGCTCTCCGCGCCGCGCTGCTCGCCTGGGGCCGGCCTTGCGCGCCGCCTCTCACCGCCGCCCCGACATTTTGTCTGTCGCGACACGAGTCGGGCCCCGCCAGCGCCACACCCGCCTGCGGGTCCAGGGCAGGAGGCTGGGGACTGCTGCGGTCCGCAGCAATTCCTCCCACGTCCTCGAAGATGGAAAGGTTTTCTGCCTTCCCATGGCCAGATCAGGGGCTTGGGCTTGGCCGAGCTCACCAAGACCTTCTCAGGAGTGTAAACATTTCAGTCTTTTTTTTAATGAAAAAAACCAAAATCGAAGCCCCAAAACACCCCTGGCCGGGGTAAGTCCCCGCGCAGGAGTTTGCTGACCCCACCCAGTCCCTCCCCGCCATCACATCCCCTCATTCGGGGACATCGGTGAGCTCCGATGATAAAGGAAAAAGGACTTCATTGCCAAGAGCCACATACATAGTGGCAAAGTGCTGTAAATATTTTCATTACACTAAAAAAAACCTCGATTAAAGGATACAGTTTATTGGAATAATGCGAGTGCATTTCAAAGAAATCAAATAACCAGAGTTACTCAATATTCAGACACTCGAGGCTACAAAGCGAGGTGCAAACAAAGCCCTTTGCAGTAGAATAGCAGTAATGTGCGGCACCTGAAGTAAGTCGCTGCTGGGGAGCTGTGTCAGACGCTACTAATTAACCTACTTTTCAACTGAGTTTATGACAACTTTTTGTAAGCGAGGAGAGACGCGCTCTTCCTTGGAACATAGACCGAGCCCATCGCGCTTCTTCGGCGCGCCCCCGACCCCGTCGATGTCCCCCGGCCCCGTCAGGGACCCCCCGTTCTATGGGACTGAGCAGCATCAGTCACACAAAGCTACGCCGTGTTTGATCTGTGATTTTACGGGGGGTTTGGAGCGCGCTGCGCAGCCCCGGTTGCAATTGCTCTTTCCCCAGGAGTGACCCTCTGCCTCCTCGGCGTCACAGGGCAGTGGGCGGCAGTGGACGACCGGGGACAACCCCCCCCACCCCGGACTTCCAGTAAAGAAGTCGTTCTCCGCGTGGGAAAGCAGCTCTTCGCTAGGGGGATGTAACACGCTGCTGTTTTACTTTAACAAACTCAGAGCAGGAAGACAAAATTAAATTGACCTCTACACACCCCTGGGCACATCTGAGGGATTCTTTAGCTCAGCAACATGAAAATCTCCGAAATAGTGCCTAAAGCATACCCCACAACACTCTAAATTTCTCATACAGCCACAAATGAAAAAGGAAGATCTAGTCTTTCTCTTTCCCATGTCTTTTCTAAAGTGCCAGTAAAACAAACTACCCTACCTCAATTCTGAATTTACATAGCCCTTTAACTAGGTACAGATGTGTCAATTTATATCACCTGTGGATCTGGCCCATAGCTATATATAAGAGAGAGCAGTGCCCCCTTTTTTTTCCTTTTTCCTCTTTTGAATGCTCCTGCTAAGAGAGAGAAGGAGACCTAGTAGGTTACTGGTAGGTACATCATACCTGGGTTTAATATGTAAAAGGAAATTAAAAAATTGTAGGTCTAGGCATGATTTGTGAGGAGAGATGGCAGGAAAAAAAAATTAGTGTAAACAGGACAAGGCTTAGAAGAACCAAGTACAGAAAAAGTTCTTGATGAAGAAAAGGCCTGAACAAGGACTGAATGCTTACTTTCTCCACAGTAGGCAACAGAAGAAAGTGTCTTGAATTATAGCAAAGGGGGTGTGAGGTAGAGGAGGATTGAGGCCTCCAGCTGCGAGGAGAACTGAGTGTTGGAACTGACCTAAGGAGTTTTTGGAGCATTCATGCATGGTGGAGAAGCCAGACAAGCCTCTGCTAGGGATGACATGAGTGTGAAGATCCTGCCTGTGAGGCAGAAGACTAATTCTTCAATCTTTCTGGCTCTAGCTGATATGTTTTAGATAAGAGAAATGACAGAACTGGCACTGAAAAAATAAAATAAGCTCAGTCTTGTAGCATCACTGTGCTAAAGGGGAAGAGGTTTAGACTGCATACAGATCCTCTGGCATTGCTCCCAGCAAGTGGGACAAGATTTGAGGACACTAAGGCAGGCTTTGGTAGTAAAGGATTAGTATTGTGTAGAATTACTGTGGTATTTTAGGTATTTCATTATGTAATTACCATTTTTAGAAATATTTAGAGCTATTACCAAGCCAAGTGAAAATGTGAACTTTGCAGTGTGGGAGGACTGGGTACTGCAGCTCCATCTAGGAGCTGGACTTGTGAGGTCCCCAACTAATGTGTGCATTGCTGAGGTTGCAGGGACATTCTTAACTTAAGAAACCCTTTTACTGTGCAGGTGACCACTTTTCCAAAAGAAGTAAGGATCTGACTTTTAAAATCAGCACGAGTGCTAACAGCCCTGAATGTCAATGTAAGTATTTAATTTGAATTTTCCAGGCCTCTGGTTCTTCTACCTACTAGAAATAAAATTCAGCACATGTCCAAATGCTGAAAATGTGGCTGATTTTATACCTGTATGTCTCTGAAATTAAACAAACAACTTTTTCTTAACTGGGAGCTGAAGAAAAAATGTTATCCTGCACTCCGAGTTCTCCATGTATTGAAGGAAGTGTTTAAAGAGTGGTGAAAAACATGGAGGCAGCAATTTCTAATGGAAAACAGAACACAGTTTCATAGTGCTCTTCCCTGGAATTTAGTTGTCGTCCAAGTGTTTCCCATGAACAATAACATTCCAGATATATCCACCTGGTAGCAATGGGCACAGCTTTAGAGTTTTAAATGTTTTTTTTCTAGCATATATGAACCTGAAAACATACTTTCTGCTGGGAGACAAGCTGTTCGGTGAAGAACTCCCACTCTTTCCTCTGCTTTGATATAAAATTTCTCTTTTCATTTACTAACATACTTATGGAAATAATTTGCAAACATATTGTATCTCTTAAGTTTGAGATATTATGCCATTTGTTCTTATGCAGACTCCTAAGTGAAGGCATTGTGGGGGTCCTGCTTAAACAGTGGATGTGAAGAAAGCTTCATGTATTTCATGGGTTGGTGGGTAGGGATTGTGCTACAGCATTTCACCTCCTGCTTGTTGAACAATTGTGAATTAACTTTTCACTTTTCATTTAAAAGAAATAGCAAAAAGTTGAGTGTAGCAGCCTTAGTCACAGAGATTGCGATATAAAAATAACTTCCAGACCTAAACTAATGCATTATTTGAGGGAAGCTGAAATAAACTGTTGGTGTGAACAACCCCATCTATTTTAACAGATTGCTAATTCAGAAGCAAAAAATAAATTGGAAAGAATGTTGTATTAAATAAATACCATATGCATGAGTCATCAGCATGTTGTTCCTTTTCATGTTTAATTATACCTAGGCTTCAAGGTCTGTTGTTTACCTTAAGATGGAAAGGAACACCCATTTTTTTAAAAACAAAATGCAGTAAAGTTCAGGGATTTCAGTTGCAATTGCTCCATCAAAGTATCCAGGACGCTAGCTACATTATAGAAAGAACAAACTTTACACGTGATAACTTCATTTTGCAAAGTTTGCCATGCATCTGCTTTAAGAAGAGAACCACAAGCACAAGAGCAGTGCAGCAATTACAATGCCAGACAGTCGTTTGTATTGAATAGGTCATTTAGAATGGAGTTCTGGCAAGTGTAAATGTCTGCCGTGCTGCTCACAGCTCCTCTTGGGCACAATAAGATTTGTGAAAGTGTTTTCTACTTTGTGTTTCTTGAACAAACATTTTCTTTGGAGGAGTCAGGGATCTGTGTCTTTTTCTTGTTTGTTCTCCCTGAGCACAAATGACAACATAATTATTGCATGAAAGGTAGTGGTGGTGTTGAGGGACTTTCAGCATATTTATGATTTTATCTAAATTCTTTTTCTTCCTTTGACTAAATTTTTTCAGAAATGTATTAATTGTCTATACAGCTCATATATAAACCTTACAGTTTATGAAATTACTATTATTATGGATGATGGATAGTGACATTTTTACTTTCATATACCAAAACCTTGCTCTCTTGTTGATCTTATGAAATCTCATAGCTTTATGTGTAGGAAAAAGACCTGCAATTTGGATTTTGTCTGTATAGATACCCACAGGAAAGGGCTCTTTATTTTTTAAATTTGATTTGGTGGGTAAGTAGCCTTATATGACAATAAAGAGGACAATCTGGTGTGCTATTGCTTGGGAAAAAAATGGCAGATTAAAATGTGATATAGGATGGCACTTCATGTAGCTGAGAGTAGGATTTCTTAACATCTTTGCTACCACCTATCATAAGTTATTTAATGAGATTATCTGAACACGTTCACTGCTGAAACAGAAAAAAAAAATTGTGAGAATCTGAAGATGTATAAAGGGGAAACTTCCTTTCTGTGCTCAATCTTGAAATTGCAGAGGACTCTGATTAGAAAGACTGTGCAGCAAGCGCTCTCTTCTATTGCAGTGCAATGTGATGCTGAGGTGCTCCAGGAAGCCAGGGCAAAACCTTGGCTACACGGGTGGGGTGGCTGAGGGTGGCCTGGAGCTGGGCTCTGCAGGCCTGTCACAGCAGTGGTAAACACTCCCCGTGCTTCTTGTATGCCGTGAGTCACGAGGGAGCAGAAGCAGATGTCCAGCCTAGGTGGCAAATGTTCTGCTTGGAGCTCCCTCACACCCTGTTACTGATTATCCAGAGAGCCACCGAGGCTGGTGAGTGCCGTGGTGAGAGCAGGGGAAAGAAGATGGGACAGGGCTCATGCTTGAGCCTTGCCCTAACTTGGTCACGGTGAGGACCATGGTATAGGCTGCAAGCTGGATCCTGGGCATTCTTCTGAATTCCACAGACTGAGAGGAGCAGCTTGGCCTTTCCAGGCTTTTCTCCTGACTCCAAGGTTGTTTAGTGAAGAGCAGGTAACCTCCTCTGACAAATCACAGTATAGGTCAGAATTTAGTGGCCAAGGACCAACAGCACTGGAGAGCACCGTGGCAAAAAACCTCAGCAGAGTTCCTGGACCATCCACTTTTAGCCAGTTTAAAAGTCATGAGATGTAGGAATTCAGCAAAGAACTTTTTATTTTTATAACCATTCTCTCAGGTCTATGTACACCACAGATGTAACCGAAAGTAACCCTTGCAAATCCTGCAATCCCTGCAGAATGTTGTGGTGAGGTGCATTTGTAGGGATGCTGATGTCTTCTTGGCTGCCGTTGGCTTCTGTGCCACGGGAAGCTGAGGTGGCTGGAAACACACAGTAGGTGCTACATCTGATTCCATCAAAGACCTGGGGATGGCTGGTGCAAACAGCCTTGCTGACACCTGCATAGCCAACCTCGTCCTGCAAGGGCTGGTTCACTTTGCTTTTTGAACCACATCTGGAGACAGATGGAGGTGCTGCTGGGTGAGGAGGGAAAATGGCTGGCAGCTGTGTTGCAGAAACATGACTTTGCTGATTGCTTCCTTGAAATACTTTCCTCCAGCAGCTGTGGCTCTGGGTACAATGGCTTAATTTCAAAGAAGCAAATTTTTTAATAATGTAATGCCTGGGCATTTGACTGTTTTGTGGTGTTCTCTACAGCCCAGACTGGCAGGCCTGTTCTTTACACTTTGGGGCAGTGACAAAGCAAAAGGTCTTTTCTAGACAGCAAGGTTCTGAAAGGATTTCATTGGGAATTCCCTTACTTCACATACGTTGGCTGTTCAATGAAATTTTACTTGGCTTATTCTTGTCCTACGTTCAATAATTTTAGGAAGAAGGGAACATGCCTTTGTTCTCTAGGAAAAGGCTTTTTATTTTTTTAAATTTAAATTTCCTTCCCTCCCCCACACTGTTTCTTTTTTTTAAACCTTAAATGTAATTTCCTAGTAACACTGTCACCCATGCCTTTCTTGGTGCGTCCTAAGATAGGCTTGCTTTGCTATGGTGAAAGACTGGGGGTTTGATTTAGTTATTTTTGCTTGGGCTTGCACAGGCTTTTTTGAGTGTTATTGACTGTATCATTCATCCTATTACATCAGATGGCAAAGTTTTTTTCCTGAACATTAGCTATATATAGAGGCAAGGAGATAAATTTCCGGACCAAAGATTTCTGATATTCTAGAGGCCTCTAATTTCAGATCATTGTCACACTGGTGAACAACAAGGACCTTGGCAGACTTCAGATTTATGTGTAGCAGAGAAAAAAAAATTGAGCCTCTAGATATGATATGTCTGGCCTAATTCTGGTATGGTTCAGTGAGCTGTGCAGTGTTCTGCTTGATTTACCTCAGTGTAAACAGTGTTTGATCTCCTCTCCCAGATTGGTCTGGTCCCCCCTCCTTAAATAAGGAAGTCAGGAGAAGTTTTGATCCCTATAGTCAGAGCAGTGGCCTGGCCTCTCACAACTTCTTTTATTCGAGGGCCTCCTCAGCCAAATCTCCTGTGTTCAGTTGGATGCTGCTGCTTCCAGGATGTGCTGTTCATGTTCACCCTGCTGTGCTGGCACTTCTCTGCAAGCCTTTAGTGTGTCTGTGATGCTACGAGTACCCCAAGATATATAGATAGCCTTTATCCCAGTTCTCTTGAATTCCTTCTTTATTTTTAATGGGTCACAAAGATCTGACAAACAAATGTTTGTTTTCGTCAAGATCATAGACCTCCAAAGCCCCTTTTGGCTGTTTGCTTGTTTGTGTGTAAAGTGCAGAGTTTTGTAGAAATTCAGTACTGCAGGAAGAAAATACCTTTCACATGTGCTTTCCCTGAGAAAAAAAATTTCTCATTTTCCAACATTATGCATAGTTATGGTATTCTGATTTAATTACATACAGAATAAATATAACGTAGACCCCAAACTGGTGAGATCAGCTTTCAATCACAGCAGGCCATAAGCTCTAGTAATTAACCATACCTCCACAAACCATCCCTGCTAATAAATCCAGGGGAAAAAAAAGAAGACAGCAGAGGGAAAAAAGGAGAAATGAAAAAGACAAGATTTTATAGCAAAGGGCCAAACAGCACCCTGATGGACGCACAATACATCCTTCAGAAAACATACGGTGGCAAAGCGTTTGTTGTCCAAGGCGAGGCGCCTGAGGCTGGGGATCTGGAGGCCTTGCTGTGGAGCGAGGGCGTGCCAGGGGCTCAGCGGGGACACTCTGGGGGCTCAGCCCCCTCCCCTGGGCCCTGAGCCCCTCGGGGGGCGTGCAGAGGGGCCCCCAGGTACCCCCGGCTGGGGCGTGGGGTGGGCGCACTCCTCTGTGGAGGAGCTGCTCTGGGCCGGTGTGCGAGAGGGCAGCCCCTGCGAGGCCTGAGCCCAGAGCCCGGGGTGGGCGAGCGGGCAGCCCCTGCGAGGCCTGAGCCCAGAGCCCGGGGTGGGCGAGCGGGCAGCCCCTGCGAGGCCTGAGCCCAGAGCCCGGGGTGGGCGAGCGGGCAGCCCCTGCGAGGCCTGAGCCCAGAGCCCGGGGTGGGCGAGCGGGCAGCCCCTGCGAGGCCTGAGCCCAGAGCCCGGGGTGGGCGAGCGGGCAGCCCCTGCGAGGCCTGAGCCCAGAGCCCGGGGTGGGCGAGCGGGCAGCCCCTGCGAGGCCTGAGCCCAGAGCCCGGGGTGGGCGAGCGGGCAGCCCCTGCGAGGCCTGAGCCCAGAGCCCGGGGTGGGCGAGCGGGCAGCCCCTGCGAGGCCTGAGCCCAGAGCCCGGGGTGGGCGAGCGGGCAGCCCCTGCGAGGCCTGAGCCCAGAGCCCGGGGTGGGCGAGCGGGCAGCCCCTGCGAGGCCTTGAGCCCGGAGACCAGCAGCAATTGCGGGCTGTCCTCTCCCGTGTGGGCTCGCGGGGCTTGGCGCGGAACATCGCTGCCGCTTTGCAGCGGTGCTTGAAATTTTCCACTCCGCTTCTGATGCGGCACGTGCAGCCCTTGAAAGTTCCCAAACTAGAGTCTTAACAAAAGAGGTTTAAAGCAGGGAGTCATTCTTCAGTTAAAAACAAACAAAATTAAAGGCATTCTAAATGAAACAATGGGAATTGTAGAAAGATCACCTGTTTCATTTCAGTCAGGCCCCCAGAGATATTAAACACACTTACTTCACAGACTTAATTGCCTCAGGATGAGGCAATCCTGTATATCTTTTTTAGAACCATTAATAACCTACTTCACCTGATTGCAGCAAGTATTTTATTAGAGGATTTGTCAAATGGTAAATGCAAGGACTTTATGCACAGATAAACAACAAAAATTGACCAAATTTAGCCTCCACTTACAGCTAAAGCTCATTTTTATTTTAATCTTCCATTTAATTTGAAACTTAATAGCTTTTCAAAAATTAAACCTACGTGATTTTCCTACAACACTTATTTTGATTAAATCAAATATGCTCATTTGTACAATACTCAGTGCCTTGTTATTGAGCATTGTTGAATATGTGCAATTTTATATTTGCTCCTTTTATTCATGGCGTGGCATAGAAGAAAGCAAAAATTCTAGAAAGATAATGAAAAACTAGCTATCCACAATTTATATTTGTGTTTATTTACATGTGTTTATTTGTAAGCACGGAATGCTGCCCTTCAGAAGAAGCCAAGGCATGCACACAATCGAAATGTCTGTTTGCCTGGATGGTAGAAAAGGGTCTGCACATTTCAGGGTGTCTCGGTGACAAGATAAAACTGTGCAATGATGGTGGACAGAGCAGGCAGCGTGTTTGTGAGCAAGGGGAGGTTGCTGCTGTGTGACATCCAGCCCTCCTGGCCATCGTGGGGGAGAGGGGAGCAAACTGGTGGGAATCCAGCAGGACAACAGAAAACAAAACCAGGAAGTTAACAAATGTCTCCTTCAAGGAAAGGATGCAATAATTTGCTTTCTTTAGTATTAAAAGGAGGAAAATGAGGGGCCTCATTTTTGTTTTGGGATGGAGAGGTAATAACAAAGAAAAGGCCATCCATTGTTTCATTCTCTGTAGCTGTTATTGGCTGATATTTACAGGAAGGCAAGATTAGATTGGATATTAGGGAACAATTTCGAGCTTCTGGGATAGTGAAACAAGAACAGATTGTCTGGGTATGTGTAGAAATCTCCTTGACAGAAATTTGAGAAACCAAGTCAGACTTGAGCTGTTTGGAGACAGGTCCATCCAGCTCTGGCTCTGGGGCTGCACTGGCCGGATGCTCTGCTCCTCAGCACTCTGTTCATGTGGCTCTGTCCTAGGGCAAGGTCAGGCAAACATGTATGCAATACAGCAGAGAGACTTTTCTGGGAAATAGTGGGAGTGTGTCTGGTCCTCTCTATGCCAGCCACATTTCTGGCTGGGAGTTAATGTTAAGGCACGGGTGGAGAATGATGTCTGTCTGCCCTGCTCTACAGAGCTAATATATTTTCTGCTGAAGCTATTTTTTACAGAATTTGATATTATAAATTTACACTGCCATGTCTATCTTAGTTTTCTTAAAATAAACAAACCAAAAATCTAGCATGGCTTTGGCACCACCTTCCTCAACCCCAAATGTTTTAATCTAAAATACCACTGTGGTGCCTCAGAGTGCTTGTAGTTCACTGTCTCGTATCACTACCCTTTGCATGATCAGTGCATCCCTCACAGAGCTCTGTAGCCAGAAACTTCCTCTTCTGTCTTCTGGTAGTGGCCATAGTGGGAAAAGCAGAAATGGAAAAGAAAATGTGAATGGGAAATAAAGTTTCTAGAGAATACGGCATAACCTATTCTTAGTCCCATTATTTTGATTTCAGTTGAAATACATGTTACTTAAATTAAAAATGTTATAAAATATAGAAAAACTCCTGTGGCTATTAAAATCCATGTTCCGATATACCTGCAGATACACAGAGAACTTTTTTGTTTACATTTGAACGGAAGCTCAAGAAGAGGCTATCAAAAAGAAAAGAAATTTCCACTGCAGAAATATTATTTCCTTATGAAATACATTATGACTTACTCTCCTGTCATGTGCTGGTGACTTGAAGAACATTGTGGAAGATAAGGACTGATTATGAATTCTGTGTTGGTGAAGATTAAAGATCCCCCTTAATTCCTGTTGAATTATTCTAAAAGGAAAATATCATGTCTCAGCAGTAGATTCTGGATATCTGCTTGCTCTTTGGCAGGGAAAGACAGAGAGATGGGGACTCTTCAACCTCAGGCTGTCTGTATTCTGGGGAGAGTGCACTGACAGTTCATCAGACAAGCTCACCCCTTTGACTAGCTGGCCAAAGCAGGAAGATATTTTCATGTACGAAATGCCCTTTAGCCCTAAGCCTCTCCTGAAGCATATAAATTTCAATTAGAAACCCAACCTCAGGCACTATTAATGCTTTTTTTTAAAAACTCACCTTTGTTGCATTAAAATAAGATGGGATATGTGCACTTACACTGCAAGGAAAACATGATGAAGAGGGAAAAATCAGCCTTTAATAGTATTAGCTTATTGTCAGTAATAAACTTAATAGCATTCACATTTCAGTGATAAAAATGCAACTGATTCTAGTGAAGGATAGTCCTTTATGAGTCAACAGAAGCCAACTTGGCACATGCTGCGGATGGTCGGTTCTGCCCTTTCTTGCAAATAGGCTTGTTCCTTCATCTTCTCCAGTAGGTGTTCTTTACATCAAAGTGCTCTTGACATTCCCTTCCTAAGGAAGTGTCCTATCTGCCACGCTCACTAACTGCTGCCTGACTTGGGCTCCCTTTTGGGCTCTTTTTTACTTTCTAGCAGTTGTTCATGTTGTTTTTTGACTGGTGGCACATCTTTTTAAAAAGGATGGAGAACAGAGTTCAGAAGGGTCTGCAGGGAGGTTGTTTGTGAGAGCTTTTCTTACCAGACTTCCAACTCAACATCCTTTGGTGGGTTGGATTTGAACCTGCTCTTTTTGGCGTTCAGTTTGAGTGTCTTCTAGGATGCTGCCTCTTAGGAACCCCAAACAGATCCTTCCTTCAACTGTGTGTTGAAATCAATCTGCTGCAGTCCTTGAATGTTGAGGAGGGCTCAAGTCTGGTTAACCTGTGCTCTGCAAGCACCAGCCCTCCTCATAGAGAAAGGAATGACTGGTTTCAGTATCTCCACTGGATTTAAGAATGGGAGTGGTGCCAAGCTGCTTGTCATCAGATGAAAACACAAGGAATTATGTGCATCTTCAGGCAGAAATTTTCCAAGTAATTTATTTCTCTTTTTTTAAAGGTAAGGAAAAAAATAATATGCAAGTTGGAATATTTTATAGCAGCTCTGCTGAGATTTTTTATACTCTTCAGTTGTGGATTTTTACATTTTAAGACTCATTTTAGGTGATTTATGTTCTGTTTGGATCTGGGCCTGAGGTATCAGTAAGAATCTTATAATTTTGCAGTGACCCACAGCTCTCTGGAGACTTAGATTTCTACCAGAACATTAGCTTTGATAGAAAACTAGGTGTTTTCTGCACTTGAGACATTGGATCATAAAGTTATGGGACTGGAGAAGACCTCAAGAGCCAGTCAATCCTCCTTTCCCAACTATAGCTAAACGCATGTTTTAGTGCTGGTGTTGGAACGTATATAGAAGACCGCTTGGGAATGGGCAAAGAAGTCTGGAAAATGCATCAATTGATTTCCTAGTTTAGGATCCAGGAAGTGAGAGTGATTGGGATATGAACGCTGTAGCTTAAAATGACACTTCAACATATATTTGTGTCTCTAAGGAAGCATGCTCTCAGGAGCCTCAACATAATACCAGTTGTAAATGATATCTGTAAGCACTGCTGTTCCTGCTACTTCACCCTGGCTTTGAAGAACACCCTTCTCATGTTGCTGTGGCTGCTGCTCACCAGTACTGATGACAGAAAGTCTCTGTGTTATTACTTTCTATGACTTCACACAGTGTTCCTTTGGCTCTGCTTCATTCTAAGACCATTTTGCCATAGCTTCAAATTTAAATAATTTTAGTCATTGCCTGGTGAAAGCCCCTCATCTTGATTAGGACTTTCAACCCCATTTACAGCTCAGCTGGTAGACTATAATGTTTGAAGTCACCTTGGATGATGAGCTGTTAGACAATGAGTGGCTTCTCCTCTCAGGGGTGAAGTGCTGCATGAGCAGAGCTTCATGAACTCTGTGTATGGGAAGCAGGATAAATATGGATCTGTATCCATTCTTTAGGCAGACACGGATGGGATCTCTTTCTCTTCAAGGAGATGGAAAACAGATTTTAAAGGATGTGAAGGTAGACCAAGAAAAGTCTTCATTTAAGACTTCCTTGTATGCATAACATACATTTTTGTTTTCTTTTGCAAATGGTTTTGGTGTCACTGTGTGGGTGGCTTTCATGGTATAGAGCTGGAAAAGCATTCAAAAGGAGCAGTAGAGAACTAAAAGTCTTAGAAGGGCGTTGCTGTTATTCAAGAAAGTAATCAAGACTACTCTTGCAGGAAAGTCAGTTTCTGCCTAATAAAATTACTTCCTTTGCTTTAAAGAAGTATTGGTGGTGTTCCTTGTCAATAGAAAAAGTATTTATATTTCTAAAAAGAGCTGTTTTCCCATAAATTCTGGATAATAGAGTTCTGAAGAACTCCGGGTATGCAGGGCACACAGATGTGCTCCTGTTGGAATGTCTTTTTGAACTGGAAATTTGTCTCTATTTTAACTCTGTTTTTTTTGGCTTTGAGTCTAAGACACTGAGAGCTTGAAACAAACTTTTTTGTCTGGAGTTTTAATAAGATCTTCATGGTCTGAGTTTCCCAACTTTGCTGAGCAACTCAACAAAGCTTTAATGAAAATCATCGCTTTCTGAAATCTGTATTTTAGATACTTCTGGCATACAAAAGTAACCCATTAAAGTTCTTCTCCAATGTCTTTATTTATAATAAAAATGAAAAGATCTTTTAAATTCATTTGGCTTGGCACCTACATACCTGTAAAAGATTGAAATGATGAGACCAGGTTAGGGCACATGAAATACCGAGGGAGACAAAATCTCAGGCAAATCTATCAGTTAGTGCAATGTGTCCCCTTGTATTCCCCAAACATTGTGCTTGGAGATAGCAGAGATTGCTACTGAATCCTGTAGTGACTTCAACTTGTATCTCCTCTGAATCAGGAGTAGTCTATAACATAAATATAAAAGCGTAGAACTCATCAGAATTGCAGAAAAAACCTTCACAATAAAAAAAAGTCTTTGAAGATATGAACATTGCTGGTTTTGTTTCTTGGCAGGAGGCACTTGTTAGGTTATAGATTTTCTCCTCCCCCCATAAGAAATTAGTGCTGTAGTAGCTGAAGCTGTGTTTTCATTTCTTCTTGGCAGAGGGAAGATGTCAATTTATTTTTGCTTTTACAGTCATAATAACTCTTTGCCTATTTACATTTATGCACTTAATATTCTGCCATTGTGGCATTAGACTGGTTCAACATGACCTGGAGGAGCAACTTCAAGCCATTGAGGCATTCAGACAGGTTATCCATTTTCTGAACACGATTGGTTGCTAGGAGCAGATGAGGTGTCTCTGTGTTCATCAGGCACCTGTGCTGGAAATGATATTGCTCAGGTGGTGTTTTTTGGCTCCTGAGGTATATCTGAAGAAGTGTTGTGTTTTCTCCTCAGTCTTGTGTTGAGAGTAATGCTTAGTGATCTCAGGATAATGCAGTTTTTTTAAACAGCTATGTCAGATCCTTTCAATTTCTTGGTTGGCTGATACTTTGTTCATGGTCTAATTCAGCTTATTTAATCAGCACGGTGCTATCAACTGCATATTATCTGCGTGTCTGGAAGGGAAGTTTTTTTTAAAAACTAATTTTCATACAATGGCACCTTTATAGAAGACAAATTCATATAAAATCACCAAGCATCACATATCAAAATACCTTAACATTTATCTCTGTCTTATAATAACATCCAAGAATGGAAGACCTGAAGTGATGTCACTTAACAAAATCACCCAAAGTAAATTCTTTTCTACACAGTATATAGTTAAGTTCTGAAACTTTTTGCCACAGGATACTAGGATGTTATAACAGTTGAAGAGCTGACTGGACAATTTAATAGAAGAAAACAGTATTGAGAGCTAGAAACACTGGTTTCAGTGTTCAGGAAATTGTTCAGGAAGTCTCTGTGTAACAAATGGCTGGAATTGAGACTATTGCCATTTGTCTCCCTGAGTGTTTGGCCTCCCTCTACAGGCACCCACATTCAGCCACTGTTGGAAAAGGATACTCCAAAAGATAAACCTTGATTTTATCTAAAACAGCTATTCTTGTCCCCAAGTTGCTTAATTAGGCAATCAGCTGAGAGATAAAGTACATATTTGTTTATGTAGATATACTCTACATATCTGTTTTATTTAAAAAGGAAAAAAAGCATCCTAAATTGGATCTAACCCAAACCCCTCTGAAGTCATTGACTCAAAAGCTGACTTCCATTATAAGTTAGTTTGAAAACTGGAAATTGTAACAGCAGAAGTGTAAAACCAGAAAATTATTTGTGCTACTGTATTAATTGATTATGCTTTAGACTAAGTGCTGGTTAAGGAGTAGAATGGACAGACCATGACTTTCAATTTCTTTTAAAATATTATAGTTCTCAAGCATATTTTTGTACTGACATCTGGATGTTTCAATATCTGAAGCAAACAGGAGCAAAACAGAAACCACCTGGATGTCCAAACTCCATATGGAGAAGATGTAAATGCTCAGTTTTGCCTTGCTTCCTGTTTTCTTTGATTCTTTTTTTTCTTTTCCTGCTCTGCTTGTTTGCTCTATGAAATCTTCCTAATTGCTCTATTTTGATTTTTGAGTTCCTTTAAATAAACACAATGCTGTTATTCTGCAGATGTGTAGGGAAACCCTGACCTCTGCTGAAGCCTAAGGGAGACCTATTGTTGATATGACTCCACTCCAGGACTTCACAGTGGTAATCACTGGGTCATAGGAGTAGAATTTTTATAGTTACAATAGCAGGACCAACCTAATCAAATCTAAACTTCTGCATAGGTCATGGTATGCATTTCACTCAGTTTTCAGTGTTGGGTATTCGCCTTTTGTTCATCTGTGTAATGGACAACATTGAAATATTGCTTTGGGTCTGGATGTGAAATTCAGTTGTCATACAATATTTGGCTCACTAGACTTCAGTAGTTAGATGAAGAATTAATTTAGACTGTTGAATTGAAATAAATTCAGTTAATTGAAGTCAGTCAATAGGAGCTCTTTGTACATATTTGAAAGAAGAATGTAGACCTTTTTAAGTCTAATCAACTACAGAACATTATTAAGTTCCCATAAGAAATGGTTTAAGTGCAACGTGATAATGAAAAATGAGAGTGAAAAAATTTTGTACATTTTGAGTAGCTCTACAATCTAGAATCTGAAAAGAAACCACTTTACATAATGGAAGGAGATACTTACAAAGCAGTCAGACTGAAAAATACCTAGAATTATAGGGGGTGGCAAATTAGAAAAGAGCTTGTAAAGTGATACAGTGGCAAAAGTAATTTTAGGCTGGAGAGATATCTTTTTAGAAACCAAGGAGGTGCTAATGCCTTTATTATGTGAAATGGTGCCTGCAACACCACACAGAGAACCTTGAGCCTCTGACAGTAGAAAAACATCACCAGTGAAAACAAAACGCAGCAAACGTGAAACGCGTTTGGAGGCTGGGGCAGAAGTAAGTACTGCATAGCCAAATGCTGATGCTTTCACTCTGCTTTAGGATTGTCGATTTAAGAGTCTCTTTAGGGGTTTAAAAGTCAGGCAAATGTTACAAAACAATATGAATAACCTGGTGTTTACCACCTTTTTTTTTTTTGTCTTCAGGTGGGTTTTAACCAGGTAGAAGACTTTGTACTTGACCTTTAGGTTGACTGTCTGGTTCCATCACTATATATTAATATTGCCCTTAAGAAATCCAGGGCCAAATATCTCTGTGTACATCAGTATGCCATTTCTTGAATTTATTTCATGCTCAGAGTGATCCGCATCTCTTGCCTTGTTGTTGAAGACATTGAAATGAGTCAGGCATCTATACAGTTTTCTTCAAACTGCAGAAGTGTCTGCACTGGGCCAGGCTAAAGGTCTGCACTTTTCTATTGCCATGAGCAGATGCCTAGGGAAGAATGCAAGAACAACTGTGCAGTGACACTTAGAATTGCACTGTTGCCTTTTCCCCAACCTGGAAATGAAACTCGAGGTAATTTTAGTTAGGAGATAATGTAAGAGCAGATATTTATTTGAAGGCCTTCAGGGGCTTTGGCAGACATCTTTCCACAAAAAGGCAACAGCACTCCAAGCTTCTTGTGGGATTTTCCCCTTTAGAGATGCCATGTTTCTGTTTACTAATCCTGTTGAGTTCCTTTTCTGTTAGTATCTCCAGATGCTTTTGAAATCCCTATAGATTTCTTGGCAGTCCAGGTGTCTTCCAATGAGGAGACTTCCTTACCCTAACTATGCACTGTATATCAAGAATGCCCTATTTTCCTTCTGAACTTGACATTTACAGGTTTCATCTGATGGCCACTCAACTCTCCTAGAGAGGGATTGCTCCTTCCTCATACATCCTGTCCACATCATTCTTGATATTATGGAGCTTTACTATGTCTCTTAGTCATTTCAGTATTTTTCCAGTTCCAAGAGGCTGAGGATATTTAACCTGCCCATGCCTGGAGGCTGTAACTGAGCATTGTTCATACTTGTCACCCTCTCCAACCCTTTTCCACTCTATTGTAGCTATTTGACCAGCTACATCAGTGTAACTGAACTGCTCTCCTTTTGGTAATTTACAAATTTGGCTTCTATCTCGCAGTGAGAGCCAAAGGGATTGAATCTTGGTCAGCTGAACTGAGTTCAGTTTGGATTACCTGCACAGATCTGATAAGGAAACTGGAACTCTAGAGAGCACCAGAACCACATGCTCTCCTTCCTGGCGCGTGTGAGCAGTGTGGGCTGAACCATTTTCCCTGCTTTGCCCAAAAGGACTTTGCTCTTCAGTGGTGAATATTTCTTTGTAGATGTTAGTTATGAAGACAAAACCCCTTTCTGTACTTCTGAGTAACCGGACAAAACACACTACCCTAAAATGTGAATAATAATTTTTAGTTAAATGCCCCCACAAGGTTCACTTTTGTCAAAAACAATCTCAAAAAAAAAAATTCCAATCAAAGGGAAAGATTAGGTCTAATGTCCTGAAGTTTTGGGAAACCGTAAGATGAAAAACAATCAGCTGAAAATAGCCACCCAAAAGTGCAATTAACAGGAAAGGCAGAAGTTTAAACAATGCTCCAAGAGCACCCTGCGGATGCTCAAAATTTCCAGTAGAATGGCTTAAAGCAAGGGAAGTTCAGCATGCTCATGAGCTCGTGCAAGACTGCGGCTACATGGAGGATGTGTTTTCTCTCTCCCCAGAGCTATATAAATGATACATCTTGGATAAAATTCATCCCTGATGTACAAGTTAAAAATAGAGACTAGAAACAATTCTTTTTAGATCTAAACATTTGCATGGGATAAGGACTATTGAATATTAAAAATCTGTGAAGTAACATAAAACAGAGCTGGACAGACATTCTCAGAGTGCTCTGTAAAAACTTACAGAAACCTGAGGTAATGATCAGGCTAGGAATGTTTTTTTAAAAATAACTTTCCCCAGCTCTTTTGGGGTCTGTTAAATTTTATGTATTGAAAAAATATTCTCTGAATGGGATCTCAGGCCGTCGGAAGCAGGCTTTCTCTCCGATTTTTCATATGAAAAGGAGCTTCTAAAATATCATATTTGCACACAAAGTTTATTTTACATGAGTCTGTTTATTTCTTCTGTCTCCGGGCTGCAGAGGGCAAGTTCTGCTCCATGCTAATCAGCCTGGCTGGTTAATGCCCGATTGGTGTGTTGAATGTTTAGGTTTATGATGCCATATAAGTAAAGCGCTAAATACAAATGAAATAAACCCATCATTACTACAGTTTGCATTAGGTTTATAGTGTTGTGTTCTCAAGATGTGCAACCCTTTTGTGTGCAGCAATTGAAGGTTATACACTTTAGATTATAAGAAGTTCAAGCATGTGGTACAGGAAGAAACATCAAAGGTTAGACTGTTATTATTAGGACACTTCAAAGAAAAGAATTTCTGAAGCCTTTAAGTTTTACGGCAGGTGCATGAAGAGGTGCCAGGTCATCTCAGGGTGGTCAAAAGAAGACTACATTGAAACTAGATTGCATAGGACCCCTTTTATCTGTCAAAGACAGTTGGGACCCTGACTCGGAGAGAGTTTTAACAGTGATTTTGAATACTGGACATCAAGCCTCTCTAATTTCAGCTGCTCTCAGCATGGAAGCTTGCAGTCATGGTCTCTCCCAATGGGCACATCTGGGTAACAGAAGAGTGTCCTCCTGGTTGTGTCGCAGGCACAGAGCTCCGGGGCGGCCGCGGCCGGCGCTGGGTCAGGCAGGCTGAGCTCTCCACGGAACACTCGGGGGTTTGAAGCAGATATTTGCTTCAACAGTTATGGCAGTGCAGGGGGATGACCTCTGGCTCCTGCTCAATGTCTGTAATCCATTTGGAGACAAAAATGTCATTCTGGTGTTACTTATTTGGGAGAAGTACAAAAGGAGATTAATTATATTTGTAGTTTAAACAAACTAGCACAATAAATCCAACACCTTCTGATTAGAACGTGATCATATTCCCCTAATGGGATATTACAGGAAGCTATGTGGAGAATAATATTTTTACAATCAAATTAAGTGACAGTGATGGTTAATTTTAGCTTATTAGAGCAATATATGTTCAGAGCTTGGAAAGAAAACATTTATTTCTTCAGCTTGTACAGACTTCTCTTTCCTGGAGACTTGTATCTCAGCCCCACCTGCTCTGTGCTATAATTTGTCAATTTAATACCGCTTAACAAGTATATTCTTCTTTGGAATATCATCAGGCAAAATAATGACTTTGTCTTAATAAAATGAAAAAACAAAATGAATTATATATAGCCAACAAAAGCATATCCCCTGCAACCAACTGCAAGAGGGTTTCTTTCTGCTAATGAATTAATACATTAAACAAGAATAGTTAAAAACCATTTTATATTGCTTTGATCATTCACTTACACGTCATTAAGTAGACTAAGCATTTTAGTGTGAAAAGGCTGTGTTTACAAATTAGTCCAGAGGACATGTTTCACACTGAAGATCAGCACATATATTGTGTTTTATTTCAGCTGCACATGACACAACCTTAATATTAGAGCCAGATGATTAAAAGAACATTACCTGAGCCTTGAGAGTCACTGAATGAGCTATGCTAAATTGGTTGTTTTCTATTTTGTGATTAATTGTGCTTCTAAACCATATTTTAGTGTGCTTTGTTTTTCTGTCCCCAGTCATCCCATATTATTAAAGAGAAATTCTGCATATCTCTCCTGGAGTCCAATTAAGGATTTGCATCATGACTAGATTTTTCACTTTAATTACTGTATATAAAGTAGGTTTTGACTTATTTCCATATTTATCAAACTATGCAGAAGAAGCAAAATTCATCAAATAAACAGATATCTGTGGCTATAATTGCAGCCTGCACTGAGCATGTAGGAAGAAAATATGAGGGTCCAAATTTCATTATGTAGAACATAATAAACATCTGAATAATTAAACTGTGTGTAAATCAAATGCTTGGCAGTAGTAAGAATAGAGAAGAGACACCTTACTTTGATCAGAAAAAACCCCATGTTTCTAAATATATTTTAAAATATATATTTTAAACATAATTCAATCAGCACTGAGTAGAAACACACAAATCAAAGACTTAAATTTGTGTCTTGTTATCAGGTGAGGGAGGATGTCATGTGCATTTAGAAACATTTTTTCATTAATAGTAAAGTAAGCTTAGCTCTGCCTTTTGCATGGATATTGAAAGCATGCTGCAAATAAACTAAAGGATGCAAACTCTTGCGTTGAAATGACAAGTTCAATTAAGACTTGCAGCCAGTTCTGATAAACTGTCTTAAATCAAATGGCATAATTGTTAAAGCAGAAGCTTTGTCAGATTTAACTGTGAGGACTTCATTGTTCACTTGAATATCTTCTCTTAGGTCTCAGTTAAAAGGAATACAGGAACACTTCTTTATTAAATGAGTTCTAATTATGAGCTTTAATTAATGTTTTTCCATTTGCCATGAAGTAGTGCTATCACCTATTTCTATTACACGTATCTTTTGAACCGTGGTATTTTTAGTTCTATAAAAATTTCAAGGAAATTACATTTCATATAAAACTGTGCAAAATTGTTCCAAGCTAAAAATGCTAAAAATACTACAAATAAAGTTTTGTGGACCAGACCTGACTTCAGTGTAAAATTTTACTAATGTTAAAACAACGATAAGAACATAAAGAACATTCATGCTGATTTGCATTTTAAATTAAAAAAACCCAATCCACAACCTCTTGTTAAGCAAACTTATGTCTACTTACTCCAGAACAAAGCTGGATTTTTAATTGAGTTTTAAAAAATGGAATTTTAATTGCTACTTTGATTAGAATTTTTAGGTACCTAAAATCTTTTTAATTTGCTGGAAAACTTCTTGAAAAAGCATTTTGTTACTTAGTTTTTTTAAAAGTTATTTTTAGTGATGTTTATGGGAAGTGAAGAGCTACTCTACTGTAATTGCATCTTTTTGTAGATACTAGAGTTGTTTCTTGGAAATGAGAACTTATTTTATTAATTTATTTGGTCTGCCCTACTGAGTATACAAATAATAAGTGAAGAGGAGAAAGCAACTAGGATAAGGGAGAGATACAAAACTTAATAAAAAAATGCTTTAAACGAACACACCAAAAAAAAGGATTTAAGCCTGTGCAAGCAGGAGAAAAGAAAGCTAATCAAAATACCTGGAGGTAAAAAATATGTAATGAAATTCTTGTCAAATTTTAATCTATACCCATCTGCCAATCCAATTTACGCATGCTGTAAGATACGTACGAGATGTGTGATTGAACAAAGCAAATCTATTCTTGACGAGGTAAGAATGGAACTGTGTCTCAGTGCATTTTGTAGATTGAGACCTATCTGACGACCTCCCACACAACCACCATTCAGCAGAAAAGTCAAAAGGACCTCAGGCGATGCTGAAAGTCTGGATAAAAGTAAATGTAGGGCTCATTCTTAAATAAAGGAGGAATAATCATACAACGAGCATCCATTAGCCCTAACATCACTTTCAAGTAAGGTACTGCAAAACCTCTGACAGATGTAGTGCTATGACGAGCAGCTTAGGTGTGGTTAAGCTTAGCTTACAGTATGAGGGACCATTATCTGCTATTACATCTGCAGCATGTCGCTCGCGTGTGCCACTTAGCAAACAGCTGACATGTCAGGCTCTGGGGCACGCGGGGATGACAGGGAACGCAGGAAAGTCAGAATGACAGGAGAAAAACCCAAAGCATGCTCTTGAAATAAGGTTAGTGTAACTGTCAGAGCGGAAACTTTCTACGAGGAAGGAAAGTGGGATGGCAGGAGTGGAAAGGATAAAACGTGGTTCCTCATGTTTTTCCACAGCATTAGCTGTGTGTGCTCTCCTAACCGTCCCTGTTTAGTCTTCTCTGGCAGAGTAGAAAACCACTGACTGGAAATACCAGTACAGGGTTGTATTCTAACTCATGGAGTCTCAGCTAGGCAATGTGTTCTTTTGAATGCAAAACCAAGAGAAAGGATAGAGCTGAGACTTCCTTACGATGCTTGTCTATTCTGTTTAGGATTGAGGAATATCAGCAGGAACCTAGGGAGAAGTTTGCAACACTGCTTGATGTGTTTAACTCAGTAAACAGAGGAAAAGCAAAGAGATAAAGATGAAGGAATGCAAAGATGCTAAGGCTGCAGTAACCAATAATCATAAACACAGCAAGCTGGTCTTTCAGGAAACTGACATACCAATCATCTTATTGGTATAAAATTATTAATCCAACATAAATCTTTCATGATAAACAGCATAATAAAGTTGTGTCTTAACGTTACTGGGGATCAAGGGCTGATGTCAAGAAATGGTCTTCCTAAACCTTAAGTTGTTCTCTCTGAGCTACACTGTGAATATTAAAGTGCTGGTTTTGACCAATAACCAAAGTCACTGAAAAAAGAATTATGTGGCAGAAGCAAGGCAGGCCATCTGTTCTCTATTGGTCACAGTCACCACTGGTTAAAATATCTTGTGCTCACAATTTCTGCATTGAGATTGGCAAGTTGAAAAAAATGTGGAAAGTGTAATCTTTATGCCTGGGAATAAGAGAAAAGGAGCAGGGAGCACAGAAAGAGCTCAGATGATACATCTGCACTTAGCAAAGGGGACATACGGGAGAAAGGACAACATCCTCTCTCTTGAAGAGAAACACATTATAGACAAATGCATTTAGGTTTACTGGCTCTCTTTCATCTGTTTTGAGCCTCTTCTCCCACCACTATCCTCCCCAAGGACTCACTTTTGCATGGAAAGTATTGCATTGAGGGCTGTGATACAGAGGAAGTGGAGATCCACAGCTCATATTTCTGGGACCTGGTTATAATTTGGTTGCAATGCAAAAAGTGGCCAACTGTGCAGTGGAGTTTATTAGACTATCCAGGTGTTTCCTGTACTTCCAGGGAAGGATCAAAGTTTGTAGTTACAAGAGTGCATAGACTATCAGGGTGTATGAAATATATCACAAATGTATTCATTGAAACTCTGTCAGAGCTACTGTTGGAACTGCACTATTAGCCTTAGAGACTTCAACATCCATATGAACATCAAACCAGATGAGGCAACATCTGTTTTCCTGGTAAGGCTGAGCAACCTAGATTTTACCCAGCCACTTGACAGGCATTCATAGGGCAGGAAAAAGTATTTGATTTTCATTTGCATATGGTCTAGTTGTCAGAAATACAAAGGGATCTTTTTGTTTGGTTTGAGAATTTTCAATTCAATTTCAATGTGAGAATTATTTTTCCTTGCCTAATCTAAGCAGTTTCTTCAAGATCAGCTAGAAGTTATTATTTCTAGGGGTTTTTTACCTTAAGTGAAGTATAAGCTTTGTCTTCCTGGCTTAGTGTTAGCAAAGATAACCAAATTCTCTCGGTTGTGGATAATACGGCAATCAATTTTATACTGATCTTTGTCCTTGAAAATAAGCTTGTTCAGTGGCTGAAGTTCACAATCTCTGGCTTAGGAGGGCTGGCATTTTTTTGACCTTCGTATATAATATATATAGATATATCTTATTGGCTATTATTGAGAATCTCTTTTCCAGTTCCAAAGCAATTTATTTTCCATCATTACTGCTCTAGAAATATTCCTTAAAATGAAATGTTTTTAAGATTTAGGTGTTTAGGCACTGCAGTGTTTTATGCAGAGTAGAATCCCCTCTGCTTCCTTTCAGTAGACACCTTCTGTTTGGTTTTTTTGCTAATATGCACATTTTTATGTTTTCTTACTGTAATGCTGCATTCTTATTGTATTTTAGGGTGTATTAAATTCTTTATTTACTTGATATGCTGAAAAATATAATTAGAGCCACTACTGATTACTATTTCTGCTCAGCTTACCCAAGGTGATTTATTTCCAGCTATTTAAAAATTGTAGTTGGTCTTCATACTATATTTACTTACTACATTTTATTAAGAACTCATCCTTACAAAAAGTTGGTTTTGATATTCATGATAGCTATTCTCCCCAGCAGTGGATTATTTGGATTTTTAATCTGCAAATCACTTCAGAAGTCAGGTAAACACTCATGGGTCAATACCTGGCTTTTGCTGTCTTTGCTGTCTTCTAAGTTCCTGTTCTACTGACTTTGAACTTGATGGGTTTGAAACCTACTGAACCGTAGCACATAACAACAAAGCACTCACGGAATAGAATGCCAATATCAGAAGTGACAAAGGCTTAATAAAGAGTGCTTTTGATAGTAAAAAGTGCATGCATTCATAAAAATATTCTTTGCACAAAAATGAGAGCCACTGACTATCTCTGTCATTCATTATTCTGCTTGAGGTTAATGAGACATGAAGCAAAATAAAGTGAACTGTACACTACTGAAAAGCTTCTCCCGCTTTGCACAGGGTGACGCAAAGGACATTTAACATAGTTTTACACACAGAGCTGTTTTTTGCTAGTGTGGATCAATCCCTTAACAGCATAAACCCAAACAGATCCTTTGAGGACTTTTGGTGTAAGAGCTGCAGTGAGGCCGGGGAGAGCACAGTGAGTGCAGCAGTACGCTGGCAGTGTCAGTGGAGGGCAGGGCCCTGCAGAGCACTTCTCATCCACAGGGCTTGGTGCCACAGGAGCCACAGCACAGAAAGTCGTGCTGGAGTCCTACACGTGCTCAGCCCTATCTGACTCCAAATTCCAGCTTGCTTGCTGACTTTCCATGTGCTAACTTCTGACTGTGCTCCTCATGTTTGGCATGTAAAATTACACTACCCTCAGTTCCCTTAAAATTTACATGACTGCTTGTTGAGGACTTTCTCAGATTTTTGGCATATATGGTTTGATGGCTCTGCTATCAAGGGTGTCAGCCAAAGCTTTACTTCCCTCTGCAGCTTAATCTTTATAGTACAGCACAGTAGGATTTGCTGGAAAGCTGGTGCTGCCATCGTGCTAGCATTCCAGTGGAGAGGAACAAGGAGACTTCTCCCAGCCAAGGGAAATGTAAGTAAGGGAAACCTCTGAGTGGCTATTTTGAAGACAATTGTCATGTCTCAGTGCTCCATATTTCAACTTAAATTAGCCTTTTTCTAATGTTTAATAGTGATAAGCACATCTACATCTCAACTATCTACATCCTGAGTCCTTTTCAGTGCTTTAGTTAAACTGAGACTACAGAAGAACTGAGATTGCTAGAAACAAATTTTCTTTAGGCTCAAAACTTTGCCAATTGTCTATTTTGTGATTCAGCTGTCATTATATAAAATACACTATTTAATTATATTAATTCTTACAAACTTTAGTTTATAAAAAACATACCACTTGGAAGTTTTTCACTGCAGCTACTTATAGCAAATTTAACTGTTGGAAATGAAGCAAAGAGAAAGTCTAAATGGAAACTCAGCCCTTTATCTTGTCTGAAGAATGGGGATTACATTGTGTTGACATTACTTTGAATATATGAAACACACTTCGGGTATCTAAAGGGTCTATGAACATTGCAGTAAAGTTCTCATTACCTTTATTTATACAGTACCATGGTATGGACAAAGGCTGGATGCTTTTTGTTTAATGATATCAACTGTATGATGCTGGCTAGTAAAAGGATGGCTTAGGAACAGGAGAGTGGATAAAAACCACATGGAATTGACAAATATAGTGTCCAGCTTGAGACCGAGTTATAGAGAGGCTGCACAACCCACATAACCATTTTTGGGGCTGGGAGTGTTCACACCCTTACTCTCTGTAACAAAATCTCCTGGTTCATTTTCTCTGATTGTAAATTGGATGAAGTTTGTTTTTCGTGTCCTACTTGCTTTATCAGGGAGACGAGAAGGTAGATGTGTTTGGAAACTGTCTGATCCCTTGGTTGTCCCCTCAGCGTTGGGTGACACAGGTGTGGAGCCACAGCAAGACTAAAATGGTGGAGAAGGGATGATAGCATCCCCAATTTTCAAGAGCTGCCTATGTCAGGCACAAAGAGAGATGTGAATTGGGGCTGTGCTTGTGTGAAGGAAGCAGTGAAGGTAGCGTGTGCCCCAGTGGCTGTACTCAAAACTGAGAGAGCTGAACTTGGAGGAAAAAGCTTCTGATTCACAAATTCCAAGGAATGGGCAATATGAGATAAAATTAACAGACTGACCTTTCAGTACAAAAGGGAAGGGCCCAGGTGTGTGCAATGGCAGAAGCTGGGTGATGCAGAGGGCTGTGAGGAGCTGCACTGGGGCGGCCGTGCTGGAGGCTGTTGTGCCGGTGGTGATGGGGGACAGAGATGGGAACATCCCCTAGTGTGTGACTCCCAGCTCCTGCCACAGGCATTAAATACTGCTTTTCTGACTTTCACACTGGAGAGATTGTGTAGAAATCTATTCATGTGTCTTTCAAATGGTGCCTCTTCATTTTTGTGTTTCTGCCCATAATGCCTCTACTGACAATACAGGTGTAGGAAAAGTCCTCTGATTTGGTAGAGCATTTCGGAGTTATCCAAAAGCTAGTGCCTTCCTTATTGCTGAAAGCAACCCGTATTAACTGCTTTTAGGAGTGGGTTTTAGTTCCCAGTAGGATTTGACAGTTTGTATTCCTTTCCAGAACAACTTCATGCAGACTCCATACCTGTGAATGGTTTTATGATTGTCTAGGACACAGAAAAACAATTCAAGGAATGGCTATACTAACAAAGAATATGTCTCCTGAAAAGCTGCTGGCCTTCTTTGATACAAGTTCCTGAAAGCAATGCTCTGAACATATAGGGTTGGTAGTTTTAATTTTTTTTTCTACATTTTTCTCATGCTTGCTTGTTGCTTATCCATGCCAGCTTGAATACATTGACATAGCTATAGAGCAAATACTCACACCCCATAATTTTTCCTTGCACCAAATACAGTATTTTTTATGCAAAGTTTTATCCCCAAGATATAATACCTTAGTGCTGGTAAATGGTAGATTATTGGGTAGGTATTAAGTGCCTGCTCTGATGTCCATCACTTCACTTGAACTTGAAAGATGACAGACTTGGTATTCTTCAGCAGTTTGCATTGAAGGCCTCTCTCTACCTGCCTTTGCAGTTCATCCTGGATAGCTCTGGTACAGATAATCACTAACTGCATATTTCAACGATTAAATTAATCTATTGAAGTTAATCTTGGATTCTGCATTTCCCACTCCTGTTTGCCATGATAATCCCATGCTCTTTGCACTTCCAAATTGACAGCAGTGTAACTTGACGTTTCAGGGTTGTAAAAGCAATGGTTTTATAGCAACAGTCTCCAGTGATATAAGCAAAATGAGATTTGTCATCATTCTGCGAGTTAGGACTTACTATAAATAGAAAAAGTGTTCAAAAGGTGTTATTTAGTAGTTTGCATTATGCAGCTGTCTATTTAAATCATTTAATTTTGGCATCTAATCTAACTCCCAGTCTCCATCAGAGACAAATAAGAAACCATATGTGAAAGCATCTGTGAAAATCTTTCTTTTATTTATGACAACATTAAAGAGAGGCTCTGATGTCAGTTACTTAACAATAATAGACGTTCCTTTGCACCTATAGTGCCTGGTTACTTGGGCATATCCCTCTGTGGTATCTTATACCTACTGCTGTTTGCTTCATTATATACAGATGCACAGCAGTGAAGACAGTAATAGTCTTTCTTAATTAAATAAAGCTAAATGTTAATTAGTCAGAAAAATTGATTTATTTTCAGTGCATGAAACTTTTCATTGTGTGTCTTTTCTTTTTAAAGAACAGGTTGGATATTCATTTAGGACTTTACATTTTTTCCTTTATTTCTGCACTGTATTTGGACTCTTGTGGTGGGATCTAATCGTCATAGAAAAATTATAGGTCTACAGATGTTTTCAAGATGTTACTCTGTCAGTAGCAGATTATCCCCTGTAGCAAAATCTCATTAAAGTGCAATTTACAGAGCTCTGCTGATGTTGCCATCAACCAAAATTAAAGGCATTAATTTTTCAAAGTTCACAGAAGTCCTTACATAAATGATGTAGCAGTTTGCAAGAACAATTTACAGAAGTGTTATTTGCAGAATTAACCTACATTAACAGAACAAATGTTGTAAGGGTATAAGAAAGGATTGGGCAGTGAAATTGCAGATGTTCATGGTTTGTTTTAGGTAGTGGGTGCAAAGAACTGTTGAAACGAAACAGTTATTTTTCTTTGATGCAAAGTTGGGTAAGTAATTTGGAATCTGAACTCTGTCTGTGAAGAGTTAAGCTTATAATAGAGTGATCACCAGTTGGGGACACCCATGGAGACCTTAAATTCTACTTTGAAACATCTGTACTTGATATCTCTTAAAATATTCCCATTTAGAGAATGAGTTTATGTAGCTCATGTTGTGAGCATGCCTCTTCAATAGAGTACCAAATGCTTATCCAGGTATTTATTGTCTTAGGATGTCTATATTTTAACTGAGCCTAGAACTTCCACGTCAAATACACTGGGAAATTTCAGGCTGTTGGTGTTTTATGGACCAGTACCAGAGTAAACCTCAGTTAAATCAGTGGGAGGAGATGACTCATTTTCAATATTTAGAGCCATAGGCACATGTAATGGCCATGTTTAGTGAACGTTCACCTGCCTTTGCAAGCACCCCGAAGTGCTGGCCAGCGTGGTTGTCATGGTGAAGCCTCCACAGCCACAGTTATCATTTCCACTTTTGTACGTGCTATACTTCATTATCCAGAATTAACATTCAGCTGATGGGTAACTCCCTCCCTCCAGCACAAACCAGCTGAGCATGTGCTTGGAGTTAAAAGTCACCATCTCTCCAGAACTGGGAGCCAACAGAAACATTTTAACTTCAGTACTTACAAAGGACACACTCCCCACTCACACATTGTTCTGTGTATTCATAGAAGGTTTCATACCACCGTAACAGGCTGATATCATTAAATCAACATTTTTACTTGACTTTTTTTTTTTTTTTTTGTCTATGGCAAACAGATAGTTGTTTAGACATGAGCTGGTTAAGTTGCAACTGTATCAAGATACGTTCCAGGGAAAGGAAATGATGGCCCTAAACTTTAGTTCTTTTCTTTACTGTTTTGGGAAACGTTTGTCTTGAATGTTACTTTGGATAAAGACTGAACAAAAAAATTGCCCCAAAGATATCTTTTTATCTGTCACTTGTTTCTAGAATTCTCCCATTTTCTATTCATGAAAGGTTGAGACCTTTCAGAGAAAAAAACTCCTGTTTTTTCAAGCAGTCAGTTCATTCAGGTTTTACCGCATGTGTTACCCTCCTCCTTGTCAGCTCTGAAGTGTCTTGCCCACCCCAAAGGGCAGGTGTGAGCAACACTGTGCACTCCATCACCTTCGGAGTGCCTCCTGGCCGATCTCTAGTCAGCCTTCTCAGCTATTCAGTTTCCAAGGTGTTTAACACTGCTGTTGGGGCTTTAGATCTTTGGTGTATTTGCAGAAGAGATGCTGAGTGCTGCTTGCTTTTCAGTATCTGGTTACTGAATTTTAGAGATTCAAATGGGGCAGGGATGCTCTTGAACAATCCTCCTGAGCACTGAGATGCCAACAGAGAAGGCCCCCACATTGTGCTGGTACCACTGTGTTTGTGGTTCCATTATGTACTGGCTGAAAAAAGCCAGGGATGGACATGGGAGCTGTGGGGACGGCATAAGCTCACTGCAATGGCACAATTCCCAAATATAAAACCACAATCCAGCAGATGCCTTGTGAGTCACAGTTAGCCTTGGCAATTGGACAGCCTGAATATTTAAATTGTCTTTAGCTGCTAGAGCCAGAAAACTGAGGACTGGATGGTCACGTAGGTCATCACCTTGCCCGTGTGTGCAGCAGAGCACGGGGCTGACCTGTGGGGACCAAGACTGGCTTGTGGGGATTGGGGCTGACCCGTAGGGGCCGGGGCTGATCCAAGGGGATTAGGGCTAACCCAGGAGCTTTCAGATCCCCATGAGTCTGTGCACACAGAGTAGAGAGAGGAGGCTAGATCAGGCTAGGTATTATCTTGGAACCAGCCATGCTGGGGGGAAATCTGGTGCATTTTGGACTAATGTACTTCTATCTTTTAGGACTGGGTTTGCATGGTGGAAATTCCTTGAGTTTGCAGCAGCTGCACTATGGACACGTGTCTGACTGGCATCTGCCAGCCTGCTAAGGGGTACAGGGCATGTCCTGAGAGGGCTTGCAGATTGGGACTGTGAGTTAGATGGCTTACAGACCCTGTTACAAGTGTCTGACGCATTAATCCAGTGTAAGTGCAACAATATATGTAAGGGAGAAATTAAATTGAATTGCGTTTATTGCCATTTTACAAATGTTGGCTTATTTGTAGAACCTACGAAAGCAATTTATTTTGGAATATGGCTGCTAGCACTATACCATGATACATGTGCATAAATTACATTAGAGATACAAATGTCTGCTTGCTCCCCTAGTATTCAGAGAGCCTACAATTAGGCAGGAGTTGCTTGATAATATAGGCCATAAATTTCTCCCACAGTTTTGCCTTTAAGTTTTTGATTGAATCAGAGTATGTAATTTAAAAAAATGCACGTGGAATTGATCACAGTTGTTGGTAACCTGCTCTGGTGTTTGAACGCAGAAGTAATGGTCTATCATAAGATTTTGAGTATCGGTGACTGCAGCTGAACATACTTAAATAAAACCAACCAAATAAGCAAACAAATAACAAGCTATGCTTTGTTTCATATTGCAGTTTTAATGATGTAGTTAGTGAAGAAGAGAGTGTGATCCCTGATTGAAAATTTTTGCATTTCTTTTCCCAAGAGCTGCTGTCTTGATTTCTGTTTGTCTCTAAATATAATGTCGTTTTTCAAATAGTAAATGCATCAGCTTTTCTTCATATTCCAGCTTTCTCTGAGAGATTAGTATAACTCGTATTGGCTTTCAATAGGAACATTTTCAGATAATTTGTAAAATTATGCAATGGAAGAACAGTTTGCAAAGGAAGAGTATTGTGAAACCACACCACTTTAGCAATGTATCTGTATTCTGCAGTAAGTTCTATTATCTGTCTCCTCTGTGTAGAAAATGCGTGATAAATACTGATCATCATCGTTGTCCTTGTTCTTTCCCATAGATGATAATGTTGAGACTTCAAAGAGTTAAAACACAAGACCATTTTAAGGACTAGCAAACACGTGTTCCTGATTTGCAGGAAATAAGTTTTTTCCATTCCTGTAAGCTGCTCCCCAAGACGCCTTACCTTTCTCTGGCAAAGCAGCGTTACTCAGCTGACGCTCCTACCCGGGAACCACTCCGGTTCTCTCAAGCGCAGCGGCCTCGCGCCCCGCCCTGGCCTGCGCTGCAGCGCCGCCGGCCCCCGCCTCGTGCGCGCCCCCGCCCCGGGGCCGAGGGGCT
>VWPU01010015.1:0-10465 GCA_013398955.1 Callaeas wilsoni | reverse complement strand
GCCACGGTTGTCTCCTTTTTACAAGAATTCTATGTCCTCCCATCCTGCTTTGGCAAGCGGCGTATCTGTTCAACAAGCAATATACATTCTTTAGCAAGCGGCTCTTAATAAATCCTTCCTCAACCCCTAGCTCCCTTGCATCATCTTCTCTTCCCTAACCCCAAACCCAACGCAGCACTGCACAACTGAGATTCCAGCTACTGTGCAAGCTGTGAGAAGCAATGAACAAACTAGGACCTTGTTTGATAAATCGGTGGCACCTGTTCAGCCGGTAACAGCTGTGCCGCACAGCATCGAGGTGTCCTCGTCAAGCGCGGCCGGCTTGCCGCTACCTGCTGCCACCCGCGTGCCTCCCACCCGCCTCCGGCACCGCTGGCCCCACCTTCGTGCCCTCACTTAGGCAAACGCCCTACGAAGTCACGCAGAAAGCGCGGGATCGGTGTTGGAGTCAGGTTCAGGCAGCCGAAAAGACGCCTAAAGCGTGGGGTCCTTCTTAATACCACACCAAAGATGGCGACTTGGCCGGAAGTGGTTTCTGCCAGAACACAGGACGGAGAGTAAGGCGGAAGTCACGTGATGCAGGAGAAAAGATGGCGGGTTGACTGGAAGTCTCTTCTGGTAGCACCCAAGATGGCGAGTATAGGGAGAAATCATGTGGTGCCGCACCACAGATGGCAGCATTTTGCGCGTGTGCTTTGGAGTAGGGATGAAATGGTGCTGTGGAGGGCCCTCACTCCTCAGAAAGGTGTACTTTCGGCTCCCTGAACCGAATCCCGACTACAACGCTGACCCTGCGCATTCACAAGTCCTTTTAACACTGACATCTGGGACCCAGGTATTGGATGACTGTGAGGATATCCAGCTCTTCCTTAGGACTTGGAGCATGGCAGGGCGCAGAGCTCGTGTTAAAGCTTGTTTAAACATTTATAATATAAAAATATATTAAAATAGAAACGTTTGAGGAAATAACATAAAAAAGTCTGTTGCAAGCATATGTACAAGCTGTTTCTAAAGATCCACATTGATGGACATTTTGTTGAACCACTTCCAAGCTAAAGCCAGATTAGAAATGAGATGTTTTACTGTAACCTCATTACAGGAATGGTTTACATTTCCTGGGAGGAACTGTCAGTAGCTGTAGAGCACAGAGGTCTGGGCAGAGGAGGAGAAAAGGCAATGCTTGTGCACTTCTCCCAAGAACAGGCAGGTTGTCATTGACATTTGGTGCCTTTTTCTTCCCTAGTACAGGTTCTTAAGGCTCACAGAACCCTTCTGAGTGCAGCTTACTACTGGGAGTTCCTGATGTGGGAGGCAGCACTGCTTCTCTTTTTACTATGTTTGGCATCTTTGGGCTCTGAAACCAACAGGAAATACAGTAATTTCAGTCTTGCTCACTGAGCAGGCAACTCCATTTAGCTTGTTCTCTCTTTGGCTTTGGATATAATTATTGTATTTCAAACCAGCTTAAATGCTGGAATCAAACTTTAAAATTTAAAAATCAAACCTTGTGTTGGCCAGAAGGCAACAAAGCACTGTTACAACATAGTAGGGACAAGCTGGTCGTGTTGGGACAGACTCAAATTCTAAAGTTCTGGATGATTTTTGTCTCTGAGTTAAGGTGTGTTAGCCAAAGCAATTGGAAAAGACGTTATCAGTGCTAAATTTGCTTCTTTAGGAGAGATAGCAGACCGCAAAAATGGTTCTAATTTCCCTTTGTTTGGGGCTGGTGCTGGAATATCATCATCTGGTCTGTTGTGTCTGTCACAGATAAACTTGTACCTGAAGATGGAGAAGAAGCCAAACAAGAAAGAGCAGCTGTCTCTGGTAAACAGTGTTCTGAAACTATACACAAAGCTGCTGAAGCTATCATACTCTGCCTGAATAGCTAAATTTTATGGAAGCAGTGACTTCTGGCAATGACATGTGGCCCTGCCCTTCCCTTGGCTCTTAAAGTTAGTTCTCACAAAGGGAGTTTTTTGGGACATGAGATGGAGCAATACATGACCAGTGTGGTTAATTAGTGCTGTGAACTTTTGATTAGTGGTTTAGCTAAGAGGAGAGGCTGGTGTGAGCACAACATCTCTCCTGCCTGCTCCAGTCTTCTTGTCCTTCAGCAGCTGTGATGCTGGAGGTTGCTGAAAGCAGCAGAGAGATATTTGGGAAGGAGTGAGCAGAGTCTCGGAGTCACACACCAATTCTCTCTCGAGTCAGAGAAAGGAAAAAGTGAAAACATGTGAAGAGAACAACATGGTAACACTGAGGTCAGTACAAAGGGGGGAGGAGGAGGTGCTCTGAGTCTCAGAGCTGAGATTCTTCTATAAGCCATGGTGAGGACTATAATATAACAAACTATTTCCCCTATAATTCATGATGTGCGTGGAAGGATGCAAAAAATCATCCGCAGCCCATGAGAAAAATGGTTCTCAAGCTGGAACGTGTAAATGCTGAGAAGCTATGATCTGGTGAAAGGCTTGGACAGAGAGAGAGAACCCTTGCCTCCAGAGAAAGAAGAAGTAGACTTTTGCTTTTATGTTAAGAGCGCATCCTTGAAAGACTGTACCCCATGAACTTCTTGGCCCACGAGGAAAAAAGCAGCTGCGGGAAGACTGCTTTTGCTTGTGGGAGGGGCTCACATTGCAGCAGGTTTTTGGGCGGGACTGCCCTTGAGAGATTTTGAACCATGCAGGAAAGAGTTCACAAAGAACTGTCTCCTGTGGGAAGGACCCCCCATGGCATAACAAAAGAGACTCCTCTCTCTACATGAACTGAAAGAAGATTTACCTTTTTTAAAGGTGACAAACTGACCAAAACAACCCCCATGTTTTGTCTCCCTGCACTGTCAATGGGAAAAAAGGTCGGAAGGGTGGTGGTGGGAGGGAAGGTGTTCTAAAGGTTTATATTTGTTCTCATTACCCTCGTTTAATTCTGTTAATAAATTTTTCTTTATACTTTCGTAAAGTCTTGAGCCTGTTTTGCCCCTTAAGGTATTTTCTCCTAATCCTTATCTCACCCCATGAAGTTTTTTTAAAATCGCTCTTTCTCCTCCTCTGCTCAACTATAACAGAGGAAAATGGATAAATGACTTTTTGTGAATGCACTGGCCTTTGGCCAGCATCCAACCCACGACAGGAGTTCAGAGACCAGAACGTGCTGGATGAGTCTCCATCTCCCTGAACTAGTTTTATGGGGAAGGACAGGGTTCACTTCAGTTTCAGTTCTCTTCAGGTCAAGCTGTGAGAATCCAGGGTTCCTTCCTTTTATGCCAGTCCTCCCGTGGCTCATCCTGAAACTGGAGCTCACTGAGCAGAGTAGGACGGCCAAGGGACACTGAGTCTTGTCTATAGATGAAGAACATTCGGACCTAAGGCTTAGGCCCAAACTCACTCTCTGTCTCTTTGCAGTTACAGAAAACTAAAGCTATGAACTGAAGAACATCAGTCCTAGGCATGTCCACCAGACACCAGAGAAGAGAACCAGCAGTGGGGGCAGAAAGAAAAAAAATGAGGGAAAATTATCATTACAATTTTAAGAGATTCTCAGTATATGTATCAGAAGTTTTCCTTCTGCTTTATTGTTCTACAATATCCAGAATGCACTGGCCTCATCAGAGATGTCATCCCATGGCATGCACAGAAAAACTGGGTTAATGGGGCCTGGCAGCTAGCACTGAAACCAGTAGGAACTGGTGTGGGATATCAAAAACTAAAGCCATACAAGAGCTGCAGCTAAATTGTTTACAGCTGTTTTCTGTACAAGGAAAAGTTGTGAGATGTAAAAGGAGATGACAGTTTTATATAGCAAAATGTAAAAATAAGCCTACATGACAAGTACTTCATCATTATACTGTTTCTGTGGGACTTAATGATTTTTATACCATCTTTGCTGAACATTTGTTTTTTGAAAGGGAGATCAAGGACTTGCAATAATAAACTGCATTTATTTTCCAGAAGAGCAGCATGTTTGTGGCTAAAACCTGGATCACACCCCTGAAGGCCAACCAAGAACCTGGTTTAGACAGTGCAGAACTAACAGGCCATGAAATGGAGTTTGTTTTTAATATCGATATAAAAAATAATGTGCAATTTACAGGTCTCTCCCTAGTCAGAACCTCAGAAGTCTGTATAAAGGTGCTGTACAATATATAAACATTTACACCCAGGTACATCCATACATTGCGTAGCATTCCAAGGCCACATGGCTAAGTCTGATACATATAGAAAAACAAAGAGGAGTTGATGGCAGGGAAATAATTTCAGTGGTGCTAATTCATCTGGAATTAAAGGATTGGATTTGTCACTGTACTCAGTGGTCAAGCTGAGTGCACACAGCTCAACATAAACCAACCTCGGGGCAAGAACACAGGGTAATAACTACACTGGGGTGCCCTTACAGCCACTGGGGACTCTCCACAGCCCAGGAGTTATCGGTGTTTTCCTTACTGCAGAATTCCTCTCAGGTTCCATCTTGGTTTCATTGGGCAGCTCCAGGTGTCTCTCTCCATGGTGTCTGTTCAGCATAAGAGTCTCCAGTGTTTCCACCCTCCTTTGTTTCTCCATGGAAAGCAGTGAGCAATCAGAGCAGAAATATGAAGTCCAGGAGTCTTTGATTCCATAGTGGGATTAACTTCCCTTTTCTCCTCTTTTTCAGAACAGGAAAACCCACTAACTTGTCCCATCTTTGCCTAGAGCTTTGGTGTTTGAGCAGCCAAACCCAACAAGCGCCCCCCGGTCATGCCCATGGTGTGAGTAAGTCATAGGCTCCTCCTTTCCTCTTTGCTGGGATGAACTCCCTAGGGAACGCCATTTCCAACAGTCTGGTCTGCTGGAAAAGGGGAGCGGGGTAGAGGAAATGTGGTGCCAGAGCTGTGTCCCATCAGGTTGTGTTTCCCTCTGAGGACAGAGAGTCTCTGGGCTGAGGTGAGATTGCTGTGAGTGCTTGAATGAGCAATCCAGGGAACAGGGAGTTCAGAATTGCAGGTGGAACCATTGCCTTAGGTCTGCTTAGTTTATGTCTGTGAGAAGTGGGATTTGGGCTGGAGAGGTGCTGTTGGGAGCAAAGGATGGAGTAAATCCGCTCCGGGGATGAGCAGTGAGGGACTGAGGTGCAGGGAAGGGGAGTATTTATAAACTGTACCAATATTTCCCTGGGACTGGGGCTGGAGCAGTGATGGGGGTGCTTGGGTTTGGCCTGGGCCTGTGAGGATTAGCCATAAACAACTCAACCAAGCTCTTGAACGAAGCAGGGTCCTCCACTGAGAACGGGAGCCGAGTAACAACAAACACCGATACGGTTAGATAGCGTTCTCCTTTATTGTTCAAATCAAGCAGGATTATGTAGCATTTCCAACTAGTCATCCGTTTTCCACACACTGTAACTAACTCTATGATTGGATACTTAGGTAAAATCAAGCCTGTCTACTGTCTACTAATTGGATAACATACAGCAAACAAGTGTCCTCCCTCCTCCCAGCTCGCGGTTATCGCATCCCGTTAAACCTCCCTTTTTTATCATGGATAACTCAAGGACACTCTCAGCACTAAGTCATGTTAATCTCACAGCACTCAGGGCAAGCAGGCCCTGCTAAGTCTGGCTTGTTCACTGCGTTCAGATACAGACCATGTCCATTCTGCTCTAGTTCTTCTACACTTGAACCTTCAATGGATGTTTGAAACACGTCCACAGAAAGCCAAGTCATTAATGATTCTAGAGGAGAAATTATAGGTGATTGCTTACGATCCATGGGGAATTTCCTTTGGAATTATCAATCAGAGAGTGTATAGAAGCAGAGCACATCTTTTGGCTCTTTTTCTGGTCTGTAATCTCCTCTCTGGCTTAAGAGTTTTGTGTGCTCCTGTTCAGGAAACAGTGTGTTTTCAGCTTGAAATTTGGTGTGGTTTTGTTTCTTTAGGGTTCAGGGTTTTTTCCCAAGTGAATCAGCCGTCCCATAAATACCCTGTGTTGTTCTACACAGCTGCTTTGGTTATGGGTCAGAGAGAGAGAAGGGAAATTACTTTTTATTATCTTGAAATTTTTCCAGGCAGAAGTGGGATGTCCTCTTACTGCTCCCCAAAGCACTGCAGGCACATGGGAATAGCTCAGTTCTGGCCCAGTTCTCTGAGAAATGACAACATTGGGGAGGTTTAAGTGTTAAAAACAACTCTCTTGTCTCTTGGCTGCAAAGATTCAGTCCTACAGTCTCAGACTGATGAGGGAGAAAAGGAACTTGTGCTATTCATGGAAAAGCTTCTGTCACTCCTTGTGCAGTCTTTTAATTCTGTGCTCTGGGTGACTGTCCTGTATCTTTCTGATGAGATTTGTCAGAGATTTAGATTTAGGAATTGAATTTGGGTCACTACAAAATCTGAAGGCCTGGGATGATGACTACTCTCAGCACAGGTTCTTTATGAATCCTCTGTCAGATTTCCCTCAGTGCTGGATAGGGAAAGGCGAGAGTTTGGATCCGGAATTCTGCCAGCAAGGCCTGTGCGCCCTGGGCTTCCTCTGTGTGTGTCAGTGAGCCAGGGCTGGGACAAGGACTTGTGCTGGAGCTGTTGCCCTTTGGAGCCATTTGAAAGGTCTGATCCTCTAACATTTTGGAGGCTGTTTCCAGAGCTCCATTTGTAGCTAGATCTCACTCCAAGTGCAGCAGTCCAGGGGAGGGCTCTGACCTCTCCAGACTTCTGCTCAGCCAGGCTGCGGCTGTCACTGGCACAGACTGGGACTGGGGCAAGTTTTCCAGGGAACTGGACATCAATAAGGACTGGTGCTCTGGAAAGTAGGGACCTGCAGGGATTGTTTTTGCGAAGCTGAGATGAAATTTCTAAAAGTAGCATAAAATTCGAATTCCTGTAGTTTTTGTGGAGGACGGGAGAACTAGATCAGAACTGGCTTTTGTGGTAGGAGCTGCATCCCTACATTTGGCATGATCTGTGTGATTAAAATGAAGTCACAGCCCCAGAGGCTGATGGTTTCTGCTCATTCCTGTCCCCAGTTGTCCCCAGCGTGTCGCCAATCCAGAGGGATCTGCTCTGGTTTCAGGCTGTCCGTGCCCTGGTCGCAGCAGTCCCCAACACCTGAGACACAGAGAGACCTCTGGCCAGAGTAGCCAGTGTCACTTCAATAGAAATGAAATGTGCCAGACTTTCTGTGGACAGGAACTACTCTGTGCTTGTTTAAGTTTTAAAATTCTGAGTAAATTTTGAATGCATAATCACTTAATTCTGCCTCTAGGGAGAGGAATTTTCCTCACCCCTATTTACAGATTGTTCTATACAAAGGCACAGAACTTTATGAAGGAAAACACGAAGAGCAACACCCTGTGTTAAATGAGGTTATTTTTTTCTTGTGGCCGTTTCTTTTGTGTTAAACCTGCCTTTCCCAGTGTGCTTTGGGGTTTTAGCTATTTGGGAATCATTTCAGCTGACTCCTTGAAGTGAAAACGAGAAAGTGGGGACGAGTGACCAACACCCTGGGAAGGGCTGTGGGTGTGCCTGGGTCGGGAGCAAATGGTCAGGGCTTATCTTCTCCTGGTTTGAGGCCAGGTTTGGCAACACCACAACATTCCAGTGCAGGATCAGTGCCACGGGGAAGGGCTGCACTGCTGCCCTGAGCCCCAGCCTCTGCATCAGCAGGGGTGGGTGGGTGGAACTGCTGACCCTGAACAGCCAGGTTTTGTTTGCAGGGCAAAGTGTCTATCCTTCCTCTTCTCCCCAGTATTTTCTTAATAAAGTGGTACCTGGCTGGCAAGACCGCACATCCTCCCCCCTCTTCCCCATGCCATCTGTATGAAGTCTCCCAGTCTGGACAGCTTTGGGCTGCCAGGCCATATATCACACCCTCTCCTCTCTCTATGAACATTTGAGCAGGCAGAGGGAAGCAAAAGAAGTTTTACAGCTTTCTGTCTTCCTCGCCTGTCATCACCACTGGCAACCCTCACCGTGGGGCTGTTTCTAGCAGAAGACATTTATCCATGTTCCCTTCTGAAGGAGAAAGAACAAAAGCAAGATGGTGTTTGATGTGATGCTTGTCAGGTTCCCCAGGTTGGAGGCAGTTCATTAGTGTTTGAATGGTTACTCTTAATTAAATTAAATAACCTTCCTGGCAGCCTTGGAAGAACAGATTCAATAGCAAGGTATGAGTTAAGAGCAGATGATGACCCAGTACAGGGAAAAAAAAGGAAACATTTAAAAGCTGCTGAAGGAAATATTATTGCTTCAATAAAACATGTAGCATGCCAGGCTGCAATACCTGGGACAGGTTTGCCAAGGCTGTACGTGTGGGACAAGTTTGCCCAGGGAGATCAAAGGCTGCATCCTAGCACCAGATGATGCTAAGGCCAGTTCAACAGGAGGGACTGCACACACTGTGACTGACTCTCTCAATTTTAAACAGATCATATACAGTGGTCTTTTTCTTGCTAAAAGTAGCTAATTATAAAAATGCACTGACTCTTGGCTTTGCAGCAGATCTGATGAATAATTTTGTTCCTTAACTCACTCCTACCCTCCAAAGGAAAAGGTTTTTAAAAGCCCATTTGTTCAGGGAATTTATAACTGTAGTAGATTTTTTTCCTTGTGAGTTTTGAAATGACACCTGGATTTAAGCAATTACTCAGAATTAACCTTCAAAAGAATAGATCTATGCGAAAGTTCAGATAAGGCAGCAGGAAAAAAGGCAGGATGGAAATTAATAGAGACTTCTTTCAAGTCTATCCATGACAATTTTCTTTTTGTTCCACCAGGCAAAATAACATCCAGTTATTTCCCTGCTGTAGCGTTCTCTTACCTACCCAGATTTTCCATATTGGCTTATTAGTGGACGTACCTCATTGTGTAGATGATCTTCCTGACAACCTGAGAGGGGATCTGTGGAACTCATGCCTGCTAAGAGCTGCATGCTGACAAAGGCTGCATATAAAATATTCTCATTTGCTGAAGCCAAATCAAGTAATTCCACATGAGGCATTGAGAACCAGTGAGTACCTTTGACCGGTGTAGTCTCCCTGAGCCTCAGATTGTAATACAGCCTGCTGGTCTCACAGAGGTCTCATGAAGGTTGATTATTTAATCTGTCTGAAGCTCACAGTTTGTAATTAAGTCTTCAATTGAAAAGAAAGAAATCAATAATGCTGGATTCAGGGACTAATTTCCAGCAGGAATGTTCTAGTACTCCACACTAAACATAGGAGGTAAGACCAAATACTAAAGTTTGAGAACTCTTTGTTTTGCATCCTCAGAGAGGTGAGAAAAGATCAGATAGAATTAGAAGTAACATATTGTATAACCACCTGAGGGACAAAGTAAAGCACTCCTGGAGCAGCTACTCACATGTAATATACACTTTTATCAGACTATCTTATGTGACTGATTCTAACATCTTCCTTTTTTATTGACACAAAAATATTTTAATCTTCCGGTCTCAAAGCTAAGGCAGATAGCTTGCAAGCAGTATCAGTTTGAATAATTATTTGAAATGGCAGTGGAACAGCCCTAGTCCTGCAGATGCCTGTTGGAATACCAACAGAGTATTTGATCTCTTTTCCTTTCTGTCCAACAGCATTTTCCATGCAAAGTGAATGTTATGGTCGCATTTGTGCGTTGTTCAAGATTTGCTATTTTAGTCTTTTGAAGGAAACAAAGCTGGATGCCAAGTTGCTTTCTGTGTTTCTGCTTGAGCCCTTGTCATTTTCCCTATCTCCCCAGCCCTCAAGAATTAAAACTGGTTTGTGCAAATAGGAGATAGCCTGCAACAGCTTGCAGGGATATTCTATGCCCTTCTGTGTTCCAAAGGCCAATGCTCTATCAGCACATGCTCTAAATAACGAATTAGCATATCAAGGGCTCTAAGACAAACAAGTAGTTACTAGGAAAACAGGAAGAGGGCTTGAGAAGGTTGCTGTAGGAACGATGGAGGAATTTGGGTATGAGGAGAATTAGCAACACGGCAAGGAATGTTGGAGACAGAAATACAAGGAGACAGGAATGGTGGTGGGAAATTTTAGGGGCTTTAAGAAGAATAATTTGCTAGCTGGGGAGGATATTCTGGGAAGAAATTGGAGAGATGCCAGTAAAAACTACAAGCTGCTGCTTGCAGGTTTCCATTCAGGTACTGCAGGGAGGTTCTAGATGTTCTTTCCTCATTGCATAGCATTAGGAAACCATACAAAGCCAAGACAAGTAAGAGCATGGTTCCTGTATAGCTGCACTGCCCTGCAGCCAAATGCGGACACACATTCATCCTATATCCTTGCTTGAGTCTTGTAGCATTGAACTTAAAGATGGTCTCTATGAGACAAGCTAAGTAAGGAATTTAAATTCTGTAAAATAGAGGGAACTGGTATCTCCAAAAGCCAGGTTTACTCAGATAGTTTCAACTACCATTTTTATAGAATGGTAATTCTACAGAATTACTAATTAGATATTACTTTAGGCTGCAATTGAGCTAGGATATATTAATACGCCGGCAC
>VWPU01010014.1:0-37326 GCA_013398955.1 Callaeas wilsoni | reverse complement strand
CTGTCCAAACCGAGACAAGAAGAAAGAACAAATGAAAAACTAGAGGTAATAAAAAATAGTGTCAGAATTAACATGTAACTTCTTTTTCATCATGTTAGTCTACCATGCACTATAATTACTCAAAGCACTGCTGCATAACTTAGCATCCTTTATGCTCTTTTTGCACAGTGACAGAGATGTTTGTCTCTAGTGATAGAAGTATTTGACTATGGTTTCTCAAGCAAATGTTTGTGTCTGTTTCGTACAGCAGGTTAGTTTGCTAGACTTTTATCAATTATGATTTTTTATCTTTAAATTTCTGTGGAGGACTATAGTATGCCAGTGTTCTGTGTAAAACCTTAATTGCTGTATAATGATTTCATGTCATATTGGATATTTTCTGAATTTTTAAATGTAATTATTTGATTAAACTTTTAGTTAAAATACTTGTGAAAACAATTTCAATATAGATGCAATTACCTTGTATTGTCATGCTACTGTTTGTAACAGCAGCATGAAAGAACTACAAAAGGATCCAAAATACTTCTGTCATCTGACCTGAAAAGTAAAAGCTAGTGAGCACACAGTGTACTGTAGAGCGGTACCAAGGGACGTGTAGCTGGGTGCATTTTGGCCTTGGAATGGCAAAATCTCTGTTCTTGCAAAACAAGTCATGGCATTTTCATTATCTGCAGAAAGATTGCGAGACAGTGAGTGCACAGAAGAATATGAAAAAACGTGCAGAATGGAATCTTTCTCTTTACGTGGATGCAACTTTCCAAAGCAGGCAGAGCAGTGATACTCATCCTAGTAACACTAGTGCAGTGCCAGACGCTGCCCCCATTTACACAAAGCAACCCACTTCTCACTGCGTGGGAATGAGGACGGGAAGAGAAAAACATGTATGATCTGATTTGTTGGCCTGTGGTTGGGATTGCTTTTGTTTGTGTAATGCAAGTCCTTCTATAAATAGGACAAACTCAGCAGTCATTTACTACTCCAGGAACTCCTACATCAGCAGTATTGATCCAAGGAAGGTTTTCTCAGGTAAGAAATTGCAGGGTTCTGCATCAAATGGGGAGAAAATTTTCCAAACATACATGTGGTTTAACGCGTACAGGCGCATTTACATACATATGGTTTAAAATGACTTCGTTTCATAAAGAATTGTACGCATTTACATGTTGGGATTAGGCTGACTGAATTTTTTGGCAGTTGCCTGATTCTGACGTATTTCTCCTCTGGAGTTTTGCTGAAGTTGTCTGGCTGCTTGAGAGCTCCCTCTCGTGGTAAACTCTTCTGCACAGACATTCCTGACGAAGTATTCCCGACCGCGGGCATGTCGGTGGAACTTTACCTGCCATATCTATTACTGATAACGCTGTGCAGCAAAAGAAAGAAGCCAAGCTTGCAGTTGTTGCAGATCATATTTTTTTTGCTTGGCTGTCCGCCCTTCTCACATAGAAACTTACTGGTTTGTATGGATGCAAGTATTTTCGGCGGGGGATTTCCATAAATGAGTATACATATGAAAGAAAATAAATATTCATCTGTTTTCTAGGGAAAAAAACATTGTCATGAATTGTTTTATTTTTTTGCCCTGAAAATAATAAATTACTGTCCTTCTCTAGAATAGTTTAGGGTGCTGCTGGACCTGCTGTTTAAAGCAGACTGTACTTACTACTGCCATGGGCAGCTTTGACCAAGCACCGACTGTTATGGGTCTGTGCTGTACAAAGGTGTGTTTTTACTAAATTTATTTGCAGTTCAGAACTGTCACCCGTTCTCGCAGGAGAAGTACAAAGTTTCAGAAAGAAAGGTTCAGGCATTCTCCTCTCTCCTTCCCTCCCTCCCCCACCCCAGGTCCTCACCTCCTGTGCCTCACCTGGGAAGAGCTGCGCATCTGCAGCATGAGGGGCTAAAGCAGCAGCCACAAACCCTGCAAACCTCTCGCACACCGTGGTGGAGCCTTTGCACCGGGCTCTTTGCGTCTCCTGGGAGAGATGCTGAGTCACGGCGCCTTGGTATCCGCACCAGCTGACACACGGCAATGGGAAGGTTGCTTCTAAGAAAGCACAGAGCGCACCAGTTCTCCCTGTTTTCCTATGGTTAAACTGATAGCCTGTACAAATCTCCCAAGCTAGGTGGGATTACACATTTTTAGAACGAATATTTAAATGAGACATATAGCTATAAATACAGGTCTGAAAATAATAGTACTGTAAGTCGAGTAAATAGTGGCAAAAGTAAGACAGATTAAGGGGGAAGACAGGAAGATTGCTTTCGTGTATGTGGGTTCTGAATTGGACTGTTTAAATTACAAGTAGTTGAATTCATAATGTTTTAATGATCATTAAATAGATTGCTCTGTCAAGAAAATACGGCTTTTAGTCACATCTAAAGGTTACCTAAGTGGGAAACAAGTAACAAAACCACATGAATCCAAGCAGCTCAAAATCATACATTTTTTGAAAACTTAGACTGGATTCAGATCCTATGACTCTGTCCAGTATCAGAGATTTGGCTTGTTATTTTGGAAGTCTTTTTTTGTTTGTTTGCAGAAAGAGGATAAGGTACTGATATGATGTGTATGGATGGGATCTCTTAAAGAAAGCATGTGGAAATAAGTAATAATTACTTGAAGTAATAGAAAATTTTCTTAAAATGTAATGTAATTGTTAAAATGTAATAAAATTGTTAGAACTTAAAAGAGAAATTGTTATATAAACATATATGTGCAAATTTAATTAAAAACTCTGCGTGTTTCAAATAATTATTCAGAACAACCTCCAACTTTTCTTTAGTGTTTATTAAGCCTATGTAGATTTTCAGTTTACTTCCAAATAAATCCTATAGCCACTAATTTTAGTAGTGAACTTGACAATGCTAGGTTAATGATTGGACTTGATGACCTTAAAGTTCTTTTCCAACCTAAATGATTCTATGATTCTAATTTACTTGCTGCTAGCAGATAACTTTCTACACACCCATATAAGGAATTCGATATTCATTTTCCCTACTCCATAAAGTTGCAGTTAGAACTTCCATAAGCCAATGCTTAGGTGCCAATTTATAAATATTTTATTTTAAAAATTTATGTTCTTCACCATTTCTACATTCTAGAATGGAAATGGTTAGAGAAGTGAATGTACAGATTGGAAACACAGGCACTTTGAAGAGACGAAATTTCTTAGAGTCAGATTATGAATAGGGATTTTGTTCCCCTTTTAGAGGCTCTATTTTTCCACTGAGAGAACTCAGTTATCCACACTGCACGTCTGGGGATACTATTTCACTAAAGATGAATAAATAAAAATATGTCACAATATAGGAAACACTATAACTTTTTTAATAATATAAAATCCCAAGTAATATCATGCAAATTTGTGGCAGCAACAGCAGACTCTTTTTAATCTGCTTTTGACCAAGTAACGATAACGTCTGTGATGTCTCAATTATGAATTCCCTTTTTTTTTTCAATATTGCGTGACTCATAGCAGACACATTCTTGTATTCATTGCCAGCATTTAAAGACAATAACCAGCCTATTTAGAAGTAAATTCCTATTGAAATCAAAATTTCTGCATACGAGTGTTTCTGCAAACAAACGTACCCTGTGCTATGGATTTTCCAGAACATACACCCAGTGCATGTAAGTGAGCAAGCATGTCAGTGCTCTGAGTGACAGCAGAGGGAAAGCCCTACCACCCCCAGCATGGTGCACACCTGTCTTTGCAGAGGACGTCTGCACCATCCCCGGTGTTGACTCTAATAGTTGTCATGCCAGACACTCATAGCAAATCAAGCATGTATAGAAGTGAGGGTGACTAGTTAAAAAAGTCATCTGTAACCAGACTTTTAGTTTGTTCAGTTTAGATACTTGCTTACATTAAACATTTTGGCTCATTTTGAAGTAGTTTGAATGCCAATCTACAGCCTGATCCTTTTGGAAGGAAAAGACTGTGCAACCTCAGCTAAAATAATATCAGTTTAGTGACCAATTTATTAGCTTGTGTTTTTTTAAAATAAAACAGTGTTCTTTGTTCTTAGGTCTTGACAATGTAACTTTTATTCAAGGATCTTGGTATCAGGCAGATGGATGTCCTTGTAGGTTCACGTCGAATCCTGTGAACTGCACAGGGATCACTGCAGCAAGGACTGCAGCAAGGACTAGAGCTGGCTGCTTTGTAAGGGAAGGAAAGCCACCAGCTGAGCAAGCTGGAGCAGGGGTCCCTCTGTGCCCTGTGCTGGTGCAAGGTGAGCAGAGTGGTCCCCTGGCAGTGCCAGGGTCAGCCAGCAGCTGGGGGGCTGCCACACTGGTCACAAGGCAGGTCCCAGGTCTGGTGTCTGACTTGGGCACACCACATACCTCTGCTGAGGCAACAGATGGAGCTTAAGGGCCGCTCTCAAGTGAAGCAAGGAGGCCTCCAAAGGGGTTTCTCACAGCTCTTTCTCACCCACCAGCTTTTCATAGCCATATGATCCAAGCTCATACAGCTATACCATGTAAGTGCTGGCTTCCAGCACAGGCAGTCAGGCCTCTGCTGGGGGAATGCACTCAAGGATTCTCATACTGTGGATTTAATGGTGTTTTTGCAGTCTCTGACTTCTTGCAATTAAAATAAACTAGTTTCTTACCTCCGTATATACTCACTTATTTACTGAAGTGTAAAAATACATGTTTCTTTATGTGTATGAGAATGGCAGTGTTCTTTTGTCTTAAATGCTTTAAACATCTGAATGTAGAACTTCTATCCCACTTCTTTCACAAAGCTACATGGCAAAGGAGGAGTAAGAGCAGTAGAACCAGTCCATCCAAACTACAGATTTGAGATGGACCTGAATGACAACATCTAAAATTTCAACATAGAATCTGATTTTCCACCCACACTTCACTTTTATTCATCTCTGTGGCTTTGCTGTAGAACCATTAGAAGTCTAAGGACTAGCTTCAAAACTTTAGCTGCAGACTTGCATTGAGATTCAGAAATCCAGAAAATCCTGTTATGATGAGGCTTAGTGTCAGTTCTTACCTAAGCACAACTTCCCTTGAGTGCAGTGAGTTGCTCAAGTATGAACTTCTGAAGTATGCCCAAAAATAGGAATGAAGCACATCTTGGCAATGGCTACAATTCCTCATATTTATGAAAGCAATCCTGGGGAATGTTGACATTTTCAAAACTAGCATCCAGTTATACGTATTTTTGGAAAAAATAATTGAGACATATTTCAACAGAAAATGTTTTATTCTCCCAACCTTATTTTTCTGAAGCATGTATGGTGAAAATGCTTTCCAATAATCCACTTTACTTCTTCAAGCAAACACTTTAATCAATCAGATTTTGCTAACTGAAAAGACTTTTAGAAAACTTGTGACATTTCTCACATTTTGTAGCACTACTTTCTTTTCCCTGGGATCCTGGAAGTTCCACAAAGACTATGTTCTCTGGGTTTCACAGGGACAGATTAGACCAGCAACATTCTCCTTCTTTGATGCAATGTAATCAATATTTTGATGCTGCTTCAAGGAATGCTAACTTGAGCCTAGAGAATGAAGCAGATATGCTGCCTATGTCTATACTGCATTTGAGGTTACTCTATCCGTGTTCACACTGCTGACTTCAGCGTACTTCCAGGGATGTCCACACATAGGGATATGCTATAGTTATATCAGAAAAAAAAATCAGACTTCTTGGCTTTGAAAGCATTTTCGAGTGCATATTTGTGCAATCTGATGTCTTTCAAGATGCATGTTTGTGCAGACCACAAGCTGTCTTCAAGACAGTGTTGCAGGAAGCACAGTATTTGTGTGCTTATGTGACCATATTCCTGGCCAGGCCAGGAGCTTTATTCAAGGAGTGTTATTCAATAAAAAATACTTTTCCTGTTCTCATTAGCATAAGTTGTAGCCAGAGCCTGTCACAGTCAGCTCCAGAGAGTCTTGGTAGGCAGTGCTTGGCGTCCCAGGGTCTGGGGTTCAGCTGGCATTGCTGGAGGAAGGTCTGCAGCTGCAGGTGAAAGCCAAAGTGAAAACAGGTATAGCTGCTGTGGCTGTGTTTGTCTACTACCAACACTGCTTTGTGCTTGTCATTGTAGGTGCAGGGCAGACTCTGGCTCCAACAGTCACCAAGCACTTGGCCCTTCTGGAGCTAGAGTGTGACCTCCTCTCCTGTGCCCTCTCGGTGTGTAGTCAGCCTAGCAAACCGGACAGCTGAAGAGCGCACCTGAGCTGCAAGAACAAGGTGAAGGTGAGCACTGGTGGTGCAGGCTGTGGTGTGGCCCTGTAGCTGTCCCTGCAGCAGGGCCCAGACCCCCCCATTGCACACACTGGTGGACATGTGAGGAGCATCCTCCGCTGCCTTAACGAGGTTGCCCTCTCTGCCTCAGGGTATGCATACATAATTGATGGTGCACAGTCCGGGGTTCTGGCCTCAGGCAGTGTACAGTCTAGTATGGAAATACAGCTGAGATCACAAAACCTCTATCAGAAACCATAGTTTTAAATATATTCTACCTTCCATCCTGAGACATGGCCATTACATGAAAATCCAAGAACACAATTATCACAAAAAGTTTTCCTGAGCCGTAACTGTGACCAGTAGTCCATGTGAATGACTAATCCAAACAATATTTTTCCACACAGAGGAAAGATAATGCAAGTTATATTTCACAGAAGTAAGCAATAGCTATGTAATCGTTGCTTGAATCCAATCTTTATCAGCTTTAAAATGTGTCTGTAATCTCTCTTTATAAGCATATAGATCTCAGCAGGTGTTTTGCCTGAAGGCTTATACAGCAGCGGGCCTTCTGAGAGCAGTCAAGCCAAAACACATCATATGTTTCAGTACAAAACCGTTCCTGCTATTTTAAATATTTCCAGCTGTAATTAACTAAGTTCAGCTACCATTACTCACTCCTATTTAATGTACTACCATTATAGTTTAATTGCAGATTTACTTTCTTTCCATAACCACTAACTAGCTGTTGGTTTTATGAACCCTGTTTTTCTCCCACTCTGATAAAAGTCCATTATATGATAAAATCTGATTTAATTTTAAAAGTGTTCTGGTCACTGTTCTTTATTTCATGTGTCAGCAATCATAAAAAGAGAGCTAATCCTGCAACAAGGAGAAAATCCAATATTAAATGACATAGTAGCTTTGTACAGGGTAATCTTTTCACTCTGAGAGACGAATTTTATCAGCATGGCATTTGCAGCTGGTAGTAGATTCAAGAGATACACTACTCCTCTCAGGAAATAAGCCAAAACCATGGCATGAATATTATTAATTTTAGCTTTATCTTGTGGCTAGGAAAAAATGAGCTCCCTATCATTTTTATCAGTATCCTCTATTTATTTAGGCAAAGCTGAGGGCAATGGTGGAAACATGATTCACATGGTAATTGTTTTTAAAACTTTTTTCATTCCCTTCTATAAGTGAGTTTTAAAGTTAGAAGGGGAAGAGTATTTTTCCCCTTAATGGTGACAATGTTGTGTGTTGTACAGTGACAGTGGTGTGACAGCTGCCTCTGTGCTGTAATGCAGAGCTAATTGGCTTGCAGAAGTTCTAGAGGCCTTTTGCTTTGAGAACTACTTCTGCTGGGGCTACCTCAAGGAATCTCTGCACTGCATATTAAATAAGTGACCTTGTACACTTCCATCTATTTTCATCTGTTAGCTCTTTACAGTTATATGGTGCTTCAGACAGAATTTCTTTTTTTGCTTGTACATTATTTCATGCAGTTCTGTTCTTCCTCTGCAGCACACGACTATTGAGAACACGACAAAACTAAGGCAATGTCACACAGCGTAGTTCCTTTCAGGTGCAGTACAGAGCAGAAAGCAGATGGAAGGAATAGGTGTTTATCTCCATTCCAAAGTTGCCACAGGCTAGTTTGGTTCCTGGAAAAATTCCAGCTACCCTAAGAGTTGCCCTAACTTGTACCATAATTGCTGTGTTTCCCATAGGACTTTTCAGCTCTCTGCATGACAGGTACAGAAGAACATCCTGGCCACACCCTGGACTGCTCTCATGCTGGCTCATACACGGAAAGACCTTTAGCAAATATTACCAGTCTAGCAATTACTTCATTTTTTTGGGAAGACGTCTGGTGCAGGTAGAATGTGAAGAAAAGTAACAGAGGAAAGTCAGGGACAGCTAATGACCAGAAATATGTTAATGAATTCTACCGCAACAGAAATCCCTGATTCTCTTGCTGGGCCTAGCATGAGAGTTCTTCTGGTAATTAACTTCTCTGTTATGTTTACGATAGGTTTATTAATATATAATTGTTTCAATTATTGTCTAACTTAACAAAGTGTTCCTAAATCTTTGCAAAGACCCTTGCATGCACTTATGGTTATTTATTAGGTATTATGGCAAGTAAAACCATGCTCCTTATGTCCCTCATTGAACATGCAAAAGCCCTAAAAATTTTACACTCACCTTACTCAGGACACCCTAAGCTTGCTGCTTTTTCATAAGTATTGTGTCATCACCTCAGCTTCCAATAATTGCCCACAGTCCTCCATTCTTTACAGTATTCCCTTTTCCATTTCCTGTAGAGTCACCATTCTTAATTCCTCCATTTCCCCGCATATAATCTGTGGTTAAAATGCCATTCTCAAATATGGTTTATTATTCCATGTGAACAAGGGAGAACACAGGAGAGGAAATGAGCTGAAGCAACCTTTTTCAATGATGAGATGTGTCAGCAAACTGTCACAACCCAAGAGTGGAGATGACTGGATACAACTATAGGACTCCTGAAAAAAAATACTGGTGAGCCTTAAGTTTTCATCTTTAATTTTTACCTTTGCTCTTAACAAATAGTACATCTCAAGTAAAATTTCTCATCTCTTCCTGAGTGATTTTTTTGGCATTTATTTTGATGTGCATGTATTTAGACCTTTATATGAGTTTTATACATAAGGAGAGAGTTACCATTGAATCACTGCATACATTTTTGGCCAATAAAACATAACATTTAAAGAATTAGCATATAAACACTAGGTACACTGAATGAAAAGTCATATTGAGTCACGTGCATAGTAGAGAAAAAATTCTTTAGCTGGTTCATCCCTGCAAACAGGCACTGATAAAGTATTACCTTGCCAAGCAGGTAATACTGGTAAGATAAAAATGGAAAAAGTGACATACATGAGGTGGAACAAAACACACCATGGGAAAATGAATTGACCTGCTATGATGACTCACATCCAGCTAACCAATCCAAAGTACATTCTTTGAAGCCTTGAAAAGTGGAGGAAGCAGATGCTGTAAGTGCATGTAGACACAGGGGTACAGAAAGGATGCACAAGAGCAGAAGCCTGAAAGCAGACAGACACATGCACATCTGGTGCTTGATGTCAGAGTTACAGAGGCTCGAAGGATTGTACCAGTAGAGAAGCAGTTAGCCTTTGATTTTAAGTTTGTGAAATTCACTTGCTATCCTAGAATGATTCCAAGGGCAATTTAATGTCAGTTCTGCCTAGTCATAGTCAAATTCCTAGCTAAGTAGGTTAGAGGTAATGCCAGCTGGTTGTGAAAGTGACTGTTGATAAGCCTGTCAATGCTTGCAAGAGAGTGGATAGTAATTAAGCATTCATTTAAACATAATATTGGAAGTAGGAGTAACCTATCTCATGTTCCTTGAATTATCTTATTTGTGTATGTCACCACCTCTATATCTGAAAGGAGAAGAACCAGTGTTAAGTACCTAGGCCTGCCAATATACTAAGTTGAAAGAAATGCAACACTGTAGTTTGTACATCAGCCTGAATGGAAATTGCATGAACAAATCAGCTGAATGTCGGATTCTACAGAAGAAAATACCACTTAAGAAACTCATAACAATAATTTCAGTCTGTGTATATGACACCAAGAACTTTCTGGACCTGCAGAGGGAATCCATGAAGTAAGTATTAGGGATAAACTCATGAGCTTGTAAAATATAATTTGCATGATGAATTCCTTACTGTAACATTTATATACTGGCATTAGTCAAGTCCTGTCCAGCTACTTTATGCCAGTATGAATCATATATGACAAATGATGCACTGAAATCTGCCCTAATTTATGTAACTTTTGCAAAGGTGTTGACTGAAGTGCAGTGTCATACCACAAAGTGGCTCATCCAGTGTCTCTCAAATTGTCCTCTTTGATTTCTGAGTCAGAATATGGGAGGTCCTGTGGATGTCCTACAACAATTAGAAACAATGTCAGCCACAGTTATCTCCCCTGATGGAAAAAAATCAGAAAGCGGCCTGTATTGTAAAAATGCCCTTCATCAACTCGTTCTTTCCTTCCATTTTTTGTTCAAAAGCACATTAATGCTGCATTTTGTTGCCTGCTTGCACCACATACATTTTTATACAGCCAGGTGAATGATGAAATAGAAGACTAAACAACAGTTTTTGCATCTTATTTTTTTGCAGATTGCACTAGCACAAGTTTGTCTACGATTTCTCCTTTGAACATTGCCAAGTAAGCATTTTTAGGAGGAATCCTCTGGCAGTGTTGTCAGCAAATCCTGTTGCCATTTCTTTATCCCCAGATTTTTGTGGTCAAACCAAATTTTTCAAAAGAGCTGCCTGTACTGGCATTTGTTACATTATGTAACAGTGAAACTTTGTTCCTATTCATTATGTTTGGAATGTGTAAGATAAAATCTCATATTATGGACAGGTTTAACAGCAGGACATGAGGATCTTCACAGCTTTCAGAAGTTATTAGAGATGGCTCTTTGTAAACCCATCAGTATGTGTTAAGGAGGTGTTTTAAACTGGAAAAAATCATAAACTCCTCCCTGTATGGACCACGGAACAACACTGAGCTCAGGGTCTTCCATCTTTTGTTTGATCTTCCCATTTTTTGTAAGGTTTCAGAGTGTTTTGCACGGGAGTGCATTGTTTCCAGAGAATAAGGACCACACCTGTGCTTCCTGGACCATGCTCCTGGGGAATGATTCATTCAATTCTCATATTAGGAGAAATTGACAACTTTGAATTGACAGCTTTTAAATCAGGTCCTTGCCTTCCTCATTACATGCTCATCATCCCCCTTGAACGTAAAGTTAGGCCTTGGGCCCTGTTGTCATCTCCTAGCACCTTCCAGCAGGGTGATTCTGTGCTGTCCAGAGCAGAATGGCAAATTCTTTCTCCTGACTGCAAGGTGCTTTCACAGAATAGATTCCCTGTGCGCAGTGACAGCGGCAATATGCACAGATGCGGATATAGGGAAGATTGGCCCACACGAGCCAATGACAAAAGTATGTCTGGCTTTTGATTCACCTTGGTTCAAAACCCCTCACAACCTTTACTGGGTGGGAAGAGCACATTCTGTATCTGAATTAGTGAGAAAGTGGCAAACAACCTGGCAGTGAGCGAAGAGCTGAGCTGCCTCTTTGGGCAGCCACTGCTCAGGCACAGGAGTAGAGGCACATCCCCCGAGCCAAAGGACAGATGCTTCCCACCCCACACACGAGCAACGTGCTTGTCTCTGCTGGGGCACAAGCACACAGCCCAGAAGAAGGACAAGTTTATTTTACTGTCTTCTCAAAAAACGCTGCTTTGTGCAGTAAAGGAGTTCTAGATAATTGAACAGAAACTTACAGGCTCTTCCCCATCTGAAATGCTGAAAATAAAAACTTCACTGCCAATAGAGAGGATTACTTAGTGGTGTGAACTTCTCACTTGCTATATAAAGCATTGGTTAAATGACAGAACTGAACTTCACCAGTGTTTTTTAGGGAAATTTACCAAGTGGAGGTATTTCTGTTGCGATCTCTTTTCCTGTCCAGCTTGCTCCATTGAGCAAGAAGTGACATCTCTGTACTAGCAAGCATTGTGCTACATAATGTCTGCCTACCTAATTCCCTACTTCCATCCAGGCATATTGCAAACTATGTCAAATTATTTCTATTCAAATATTTTATAGGCTGTTCCAGAATAGAAAATACTGTTGAAGTACCTGCTACATCAATGATGACTTTGAAAGGATCTTCCAAAATTAAACCAAATTTAATTTCTTCTGTGTCTTCAATGTAATATATCTATCAGTCTTCAAATTATGCAAGCAGTTTTCAAGCTAAGCCTTGTAATTGTAGTGTAGTAAACAGGGAAAGGTATTTTTCTTGCATTGAATATACAAGCAAAACTAATGAAAAATTTAATTACATAGTGTAAAATACCAGCGAAGGATAAATATTAATTTCTGCCTCTTTGAAGGCTACTCTGTCCTTTGGTTCAAAAAGTATTTGGATTGAATTGATGACATAGCTGAACAAAATTCTTCATAAAATATGAAATACAATGCTTTACATAAAGCAAACAATGTTTTAACGTGAATAAGATGAAGCTGTTGCTTTAGGTATACAACCTTATATGCAACCCTAATATGCAATAATTAAGAGATTCAAAGTAACCCAAGTATCTTTCATCTATTTTTTAATTTTCCATTATTGATGTTTGCATTACTTAGTAGTACAGAATTTAAGTGAAAACTCTCTAACTTTCAGATCTTAAGGGCTAGCTTAATCAAAGTTTGTAAGAGCAATTTGTAAAATAAAAAATTATTCTCTCTTCCAGAATCAATAAAGAATCACATGCTTAAATTCAGTTGTTTATTATCTTAAAATTAGAAGAAATAAAAACAGCATAGTTAAGGGAAGGCTATATTGCAAAACTCTTCTGTTTCAAGGTCACTAATCCTTTCTTCTTTTAACATTTATTTAAAGATGTGATAACATTATGTCTTGGGGTGATTCTATGACAATACTGTATTCCCCATCGCCTGCTTGATTTCTAGTGTACCTTTAAATTGCATAGGGGGGAGAGAGAAGCCGAGAGAACTCTTCAAAGTGGCTAGCTTGACCTTGCAACTAACATGTTTTGCATTCTTTTCTCTCCTGATTCTGACAACATTTGGTTGGCTAGAGGACTTTTGCTTTCTAGTCTCTTCGGCTTTCAGCGGAGTAGGTACTGTGATCTGCCTCAGCGGCTTCTTTTCCTTTTTGGATTGTTTTTGGCTTGCTTTTCATCTGAGACCAGCTCCCATCTCCGGCTGCTCGGCGGGACCCTCCAAGGGGGTCGTCGGACCCTGCGTGGCTGGCCCAGCCCAGCTCAGGACTGCAGGTTTTACCTACAAAAAGAACTCTAAAATCCATAGTCCTCTTTTAGGGGACAGGGGAGGGGGTTTCAATATCCTTTTTTTCCCCGTGACAGCGGGGGGGACTCTGTTTTGTTAAATAAATAGTTTTTTTCACTTTCGCTCGAGAAATTATTTTCCCGAACCCGTGGGGGAGGTGCTGCCGGGGCCTGCTTGCCTGGAAGGCAGGAGAGAGAGAGAGAGAGAGANGAGAGAGAGAGAGAGAGAGAGAGAGAGACGCCCCTCTTGGGTTGTTTCCTCCTGGATTTGTGTCCAAACCGACACACATTAGAACACTATCCATCTCCTGTTGGAGCTTCTGAAATCCTATGACACTTCAAGGAAATGTTCATAGCAAGAATAAGTGCAGAGTAAGGCAAAATTTAGTCCGTTATCACAAAAAGCAGACTTTTGATTTTTCATCTGCTTTTAATGCAATATGGCAGGTACTTTGTTTTCCATTCCTAAGGGTAAAAATTGTTAAAACTCCATAATTTATATATGTAAAGTAGAATTAATGATTTAGTAAGTAACAGCAACGGTTCAACATTGAACAAAAGTAGAGCAACCCTTTTCTTCATTTCAACAAACTCAGAATTATAGAATCATAGAATGGTTTGTGTTGGAAGGGATCTTAAAGATCATCTTGTTCCAACACCCCTGCCATGGGCAGCGACACTTTCTATTAGAACCAGTTGCTTAAAGCCCCATCCAACCTGGAAAGCTCTGAACTTTTTTCCAATAGCCCACTATAAACTTTCTATTAGAACCAGTTGCTCAAAGGCCCATCCAACCTGGAAAGCTCTGAACTTTTTTCCAATAGCCCACTATAAACACTGCAATTAAATCTGTTGATTACAGATTTTTCATGCCAAAATCTAAGTCAAACACTCATGCATGACTTTGGATTTTTCAGAAATTTATATGCAATGTTGGGTTCAGTAAACAGCTGTAATCAGTGTAATCTGCCCAGGATTAAATTATAATGATATTCTGTATTACATCCACTTCTTATGCATAGTTGCCCCATTACCAGTGGACGGGAAACAGAGTATAAATTTATAACTTCAAAAACGCTGTCATTCAGAGTAGAAGTGGCCATTTTGGGGGCTTCTACTCACCTGACTTGTATCAGTAAATCCATAGCACTGCACATTTATGGTTTGCTTTCTTTCAGGACAATTACCTCTGTAATCATTGTCTCGTGTGTATCTGAAGGCAGAGCATGACTGCACCCTAATACACAGTACTATGGTAATATAGCTAATTAAAAGCAGTTTTATCCAATACATTGTGAAAAAACATTTCATGTTTGTATTCACAGATCTTGAACTAATTCTGATCTTCAGCTTTTGGGAAACATGTTTTAATAGTGTCTCAGCTATTTCCTACTGAACTAGAAGCTGCTGCTGTCTTCCACAAGTTCTTCTGCTTTGTAAATCTTCTAGAATCACCATGATATGAGTAGTCTAAGCAGTGAAAATAATAACATTTTTAATAGGATATATGAAGACACTCTAGGAATGCCATGGTGCTTAATATGAAGACCCACTGCTACAAACTATGATCTGAGACAGTGAAGAGCTGTTTGTTCATGTTTCTGTGGTATATGATTAACAAGCACAGGCTCTATCATTATGTGATCAATAATATGGCGTATTTCTGAAGCCTGCTGAGACGTGAGGAAAATTCTAGGCCATGCTGTAATTGACCTAGTAGCTAATATTCTTCTAAGCATTTATGGAAAATATTGCACTAATGCTGGTTGGATTCCCTGATTGCTTGGCTCTAGTTCATCTACAACCATCATGGTATCACAGGTTTGGATTGGAAGAGACCTTAAAACTGATGTAGTTCTAGCTCTTCTGTCATGGGCCAGGACACGTTCCACAAGACCAGGTAACTCCGAGCCACATTCAACCTGACCTTGAACACTGCTGGGGATGGGGCATCCACAGCGTCTCTGGACAATTGTGTTAGGTTAACACAATCTGACTTTTACTGGGGGTGGAGGAAGCCACAGAGGCTGCTTCTGAGACAGAAGCTCCTCGAAACTTCTACTGTATCCAGCAGAGCCAATCTCTAAAGGCTCTGACGGTTGACACACTGGCTGGCCCAAATAGAGAAGTTAGCAATGCCTCCGTGATAACATGTTCAAGTAGGAAGAGAAGCGCGCCATTCCTCTTTCTTCTTGCCTTCTTGTGGGTGAGAGGCCTGCCAGGCCCTTTCCTGGGGGGGGCAGCTGGGGCCCTTCCCAGCATGGTCGCCAGGGTCATGCCGCTGTGGGGGCCACCCCAGCGCCACGAGCCGACCCACGGCCGAGGCCGGGAGCAGAGGGGGCCAGGAGTGGCTGCCGCTATCTTGGTCTGAGACCGGAGGCGCAGCTGGGACTGCACAGCTGGGGCGGCGCCATGCGACGGCTGCCATATTGGCACGGCCAGCGATGGACTTTGCCTGCCTGGCCACTTCTAGCCTGCTGCACCGTAAACAAAGGGACAGAAGCGGTGGCAGCAGCTTCTCCTTTTCAGCGCCCTGCATGAAGGGAGGTGCTAAATGGAGCTGACACCGCAGCGGGTGGTGCGGTCCGCATTGTGCCAGCGGGGACCACGTGAGCAGCAGTGAGACGCATGGCAAGCAATTCCTCGATGTGGAGCCCAGGCAAGATCAACCTTTCAGCGCTGCAGAAATCTATAAAAACTTTTCAATTGATAGAACTTGAGAACAAATGACCCTACGAACACCAATTCTCTTCCGAGTCAGAGAAAAGGAAAGGTAAAAACACTTGAGGAGAACATGGCGACACCAAGGTCAATGCAAAGGAGGGAGGGGGAGGAGGAGGTGCTCCGAGCGCCAGAGCTGAGACTCTTCTGCAAGCCGTGGTGAAGACTATAATGAAACAAATTGTTTCCCTGTAATTCATGAAGTGCATTGGGGGATGCAGAATTCACCCTCAGCCCGTGAGAAAAAGGTACTCATGCTGGAATGTGTGAATGCTGAGAAGCTGTGATCTGGTGAGAAGCTTGAATAGAGAGAGAGAGCGAGAACACTTGCTTTCAGAGATAGAAGAAAAGGACCCTTGCTTTTATATTAGAACAGCTCATCCTTAAAAATTACACTCCATGAACTAATGGCCCACGAAAAAAAGCAGTTGTGGGAAGACTGCTTTCCTCATGGGAGGGTCTCAAATTGCAGCAAGTTTTTTGGGTGGAACTGCTCTCGTGAAAATTAGAACCACGTTTTAAATAGTTCACAAAGAACTGTCTCCTGTGGGAAAGACCCTCTGGCATAGCAAAAGAGACTCCTCTCCCTGAATGAAATGAAGAAGGATTTTTTTTTTTTTTTGGTGACAAACTGGCTAAAAACCCCATGTTTTGCCTCCCTCCACTGTTGGTGGGGAAAAAAAGAAGGGCTGGTGGGGGGGAGGGAGGTGTTCTAAAGGTTTATATTAGTTCTCATTATCTTCTTTTAATTCTATTAATAAATTTTCCTTTATACTTTTTTAAGGTTATGAGCCTATTTTGCCCTTAAAATATTTTCTCCTAATCCTTATCTCACTCCATGAGCCTTTTAATTTTGTTCTTTCCCCCTCCTCTGCTCAACTATAGCAGAGGAGAATGAGTAAATGATTTTTCGTGAGTGCTTTGGCCAGTGTCCAACCCATGACAGCACCCTGTTCCAGTGTCTCACCACCTGCCCAGTAAAGAATTTTTTCCTAATATCTATTCTAAACCTACTCTCTGTCAGTTTAAAGCCATTATCCCTTGTACTGTCACTGTATGCCCTTGTCAAATGTCCTCCTCTATCTTGTACCCTTTAGGTACTGAAGGTGCTTTAAGGTCTCCATGGAGCCTTTTCTTCTCCAGGTTGAATAAACCAACTCTCTCAGCCTGTCTTCATAGGAGAGGTGCTCCAGCGCTCTCATTATCTTTGTGGCCTCCTCTGGACTTACTCCAACAGGTCCATGACCTTCTTACGTTGGGGGTCCCAGAGCTGATGCAGCATTCCAGCTGCGGTCTCATCAGAGAGAAGTAGAGGGGTGGAATGCCCTCCCTCACCCTGCTGGCCTTGAGGCTGGTTTTGATGCAACCCAAGATGAGGGTGGCTTTCCGTGCTGCAAGTGCACATCGCCAGCTCATGCTGAGCAATGCAGCAGGTAACAATTCCCAGGTCTGGCATAATATCTTTCTATAAACATCTACAATGTTCTTTTCTGTGACACTAAGCATGTGATGCTCTTCTCATTCTAGACCATCCTGTCAGCACCCTCTCCTCAAGCAAAAATCAGACATAGTCACTAGCTTGTGGCTGAAAGGCAACTTGGTTGTAATTGCCACTATACAAGTTTGCCTACTCTACATGTACCAACAGTACTGATTTAGACCTGTTTTCCCACTTCTCCAGCCTCAATTCTTCATCCTGACCTGTATCACATCTGGAATGTAGACTGAAGATGTGGTTTTCTTATTTAGCTTTGGAGGGGTAGGATGACATACTGAGCGTTCTTGTGACTGCAGCTTTACAAGCACAAAGATAAGCATGGCCCCTGCTCAGCTGAGCTCGCTATCAATGTATCTTTGGGTGCAGGTCCCTCCTCACATACCTGAAATATAAAACTTTCATAAGTACAAATTGAAATTGAGGCTATTAGGATTAACAATGCCTCTAAATTTTGAAATAAAAAGGAGTATCAAATTTGAAGGATATGGTAGGAATTCTTCCTCATGCTTTTGATTATGGGATGCTAAGGAGACATTTCATTCATAGGTCATAAGAATTTTATGATTTCTCCTAAATGGATGGTAGAACTATATGGGTTATTTAGATCAAATCAGATACATACCTTTTTTTCTGCATTTCCTCATTTTGGTAACTGATGATAATCACTGCTGAAACTCATAGTCAAAAGATGATGGTGATAAAATACTTAGTCCTCACCCTATCTCACAAAAAAATTATGTTAGGAGTATCAAAATGGGACTGATCTGAGTGATAAAATAAAACTTTAGGCAAGAGGACCATCAGATTTAATGAAATGAACAACTAGCTGCCTTATCACTTCTTTTGCTGATTTTTGATTTGTTTGCTATAGCATCTCTGCCAATTAGTGCAATTGCTAAAGGGCAATTCTTATGCTATGGATAAAGCAGCATGATCAAACTCTATAGAATAAAAATGGTTATTTAGGAAAAAGAGGAAAGCTGGGGTCATCTAATGGTCTACACTGAAATGAAATGCATCAGTGACTATGGTAAGGCTTAAATACGGCTATAGTATGTTTATGCTGCATAACTTTAAACATTTTAGGGGAACCTGTCTTAAAGTGGTTCCCTTAGATATTATCATAAATCTGTTGAAGAAGGAAGTATGATTTGTTTAAAGCATAGGACTCTGGGTCAGAGGATGTAGATTATGCCCTGTACTGATAACTACTCACTGTGGCTTCCTCATCTTTAAATTGGGAAATAGTACTTAACTAGTCAGAGGTAACAAGGAGACAAGTCATTACTACTTATGACATTGTAATTGTAATAATCAGAATAGAGCCTTCAGGAGTACTGATTTATTAAGAGATTTGTGCGACAGAAGCAAATCACTTGTTTGAAGTTCTGGCAACTTTTTCTAAGACAAAGTGAAAAATTTCTCTGCTGTGTTGATGGATGCTGAGGAATGTAAAGTACCAGTCATTGCCTTCATTAAGTGACAGCCGTCTAAAGGTCACTGTGGCTCTAAAGTAGAACTATGATCTCATAGCTGCAGTTTTTGCCCTTCCCTGTTCACACCCCTTCCATGTTTATGAGTGTTATGCTGGAAGGTATTGATGGCTTCCATCTTCCATATATAGGCAGCCACGTATCTTGTAATGATGTGTACGCTAACTATACTCCAGAAGGTCCTGATATTGGAAACTGCCCAGACTTAAGAGTTTATCTTAAGATTGATCAGAATGCGAGCTTACGAGGGAGGAGGTTTTCCCTGAACAGGAAAGTGTGCCCAGTGCAAGGCTAACTCAAGCTAAGAGACCAAATGCTTGCAAGTGTATGTGGGCAATAAAGCTTTGGGGGAAAACAAGCACTGAGGAACTCATGCACCCAGATATGAGTATGGCATGACTGCCTACTTTTTATATTCATTGTAGGATAAAAATACCTTTTTTTTAATGTAAAATTAAGTCAACTACAACTTGGTTTTGATTGGGCTGGGGGTTTACTCCGTGCAGGGTTGCAGGAGCACACCCAGGAACTGGTAACATATGTTATACGACTATATAACAATAAACTGTATAACATATAGTCACATTTTGTGACTACAGCGAAGTTTGTAGCAGAAGCAATCTGGCAGAGCTCCAAAGGGTACCCACCTGGGTCCCACTGAAGGTGATTGGATGCAGCAAATGAGGACAACCCCATCACCCCCTTCCCTACGCCTGCACCTGGGAAGGCCTGGCTGCTGTTGCCACAGCATCTTTGGATTGCATACAGGAACATTTAACACTGGACAAGCTGCCCTTCCCAGTGGTGACAGGACTGGTTAAGACTGATTTCCCAGGCTCTACCCTTTTCCTCTTATGCCACACCACTTTAGATGTTCACGAGATGACAAAGACAGCTCTACTCAGTACAGAACACTTTCAGTACAGAGGGATCACCTGCTTTACAGTAAAACTCGTGGTCTGCTACAACATGAGAACAAATATGTAATTTTAAAAGCACTTTTACCATTCCTTTTATGGTGTCATCACCTGGCAGCTTATGAAAATATCAGGCTTGGAGCCTTAGCTGTCTAGAATAAGGGGCAGAAGAAAGGGGGAGATGAGCACATGGCCTGAATATTCCCTTTTGGTCGCCAGACCAGCCAGCCTGGCAGGCTGAGTGCCTGTTTCACTTTTCTGAGCCATGCTGGGCTGAGTCAGCAGAAAGCAGGCGTGATGTGAACAGCTGATCCATGATTACACAACACGTCAATCCGTTCCTTTTGCTGCCAATAGAGACATTTCAACTTTTGCTATGGAGAAGCCACGTTTCATTTTATTTAAGGCAGCAACCCTTAGGGTGGGTTGAGAACTGTACAGCATTACACACCTGACTGCTGGACCACCTTTCTCAAGGCCACCGCTTTCACTGCTGTGTCACAGCTTGCGTTCCCAGCTGGCGAGGTTTTCCCTTGCCACAGCCAAGCTCTGCAGTCATATCCTGAGTGCTCGAGGTCACTGCCTTCCTGGGATCCCACTGGACCCTCCGACACTCAGGGGTTTATCCTGAGAGCAGTGTGCCCTTCTCCCCTCAGGCAGCTCTCCTGGGGATACCGAGCCCTGCGTCTCATAGCCTTAGAGGGGGGAATGATACCAAGACCCTCAAGATTTGAGTCCCTCAGGGTTTGAATAGGAGATTGAATTAAATTTTATACCTTTTTTGAAATTGTCAATCAGTAGCTATAGCTGGACAGGTATGATTAAGTAATTACATTGTGAGCATCATACGGTGCCAAACTCTTTTTGGTGGTGCCCAGCAACAGGGTGAGGAGCAATTGCCATAACCTAAAACACGACAAATTTCACGTCAACAGGACGAAGAACTTCTTCACATTGAGGGTGGCAGAGCACTGAACAGTCTGCCCAGAGAGGTCATGGAGTCTCCCCTCTGGAGACATTCCAAACCCACTCAGGCATGTTCCTATGTCACCTACTCTAGGTTACCCTGCCTTGGCAGGAGGGTTGAACTAGATGATCTCTCTTCCAACCCTATGATCCTGTCATTCTGTCTGTTTGCACACTTGGCTATCTTTTCATTTGAGAATAAGAGAAGATAATCCCAAGAAAGTTTGTCCGAGTAAGAGCCACCATGCATGAAGCTGGAAGAACTCATCAGACCCCAGACTCAAATGGAGGGAAGAACTGCCCCTGCGGATTAATCAGCACCAGAAGCGACAGATATAACTAGCAAATAGGAATTTGAGTACTAATTAATAAGATAGTTATTTAATTTAGAACCAGCAAACGCTGATGCCTTTGTTTGTTAGTATGTGTAAACAGCGCAAAGTTTTGCTGACCGGTGAGCCCGGCCTTCGAGAGTCACCACCCGGCGCCTGGCTTGGCACGCACGGCCGCTGGGCGCTCCCCTCAGGAGCCTGTCCCACAGCCCCTCCCTCCCGGGGGCGGTGCCGGGAGAGCGGCGCGGGAGGCGGGACAGGGCGCGCGCGTGCGCGGCGCTCCCGGAAGCGCGGCGGCGGCGGACCGGGAAGGGGAGCCCGAGGCTGCGGTGAGGGGCGCGGCGGTGGCGGCGGCTCTGCCCGCCCGGCGGAGGCGTCGGCCATGACGAACTTCATCTCGGTGCAGCTGAAGAAGGCCTCGGAGGTGGACCTGGCCAAGCCGCTGTGCAAGTTCATTCAGCAGAGCTACCCGGGCGCCGAGGCGCAGGCCGAGCACTGCCGCGCCGCCGAGGAGCTCAGCAGGCTCCGCAAGAGCGCGCTCGGCCGCCCGCTCGACAAGCACGAGAGCGCGCTGGAGACCCTCCTCAGGTAGAGACCTCCTACCCCCGCCACCCCTCCCCCCTTTCTTTCATCTCTTCCCTTCCTTCATCTCCCACAGCCCTGATTCCCCACGGGGCCCCGGCGGCAGCTCCGGGCCCTGGGCGTGGCGTAGCCCAAGCCAGGTGCGGGCGGGCCCAGGTGTGGGCGGCCTCTCCTGCCGGGAGGAAGCGGCCGAGGCTGCCGGGCTGGCTCCGGCGGTCTGTGGGACGCAGGCGCCCCGGCGCTCGGATGTCCTGCAGCATCTCCGGCTCATCCGCCCTCGCCGCGCCGCTTGGGTGTCGTGGGCTGTCACATGATGGCAGCGCAGGGAGTGGGAGGCCTTGTCCCTATCAACATCCCCTTCCCGGTGTTTGTGTCGTGCCAGTAACTCTTAGATGTAGGTAGAAATTGTAGACGGTAAGGGTTTGGGAGAGAGTTTAAAGATCATGTAGTCCAAAACCGCCCCCTCCCGCCATGGGCAGGAACACCTTCCCCTAGACCAGATTGCTCAAGGCCTTATCCAGCTTGGCCTTGAACAGTCCCAGGGTTGGGGCATCCACAACCTCCGTGGGCAAGTCCGTGTGCCAGTGCCTCACCTCCCTCACAGTAAGAAGTTTCTTCGAATGTAAATTTCCCCTCTTCCAATATGTACTCATGACAGGCCGTTTTGCTTTCCATAGAGAGTTCATGTTTCTTTCTTTTCAGTGTTACCTTTTGATATTACAGCTTTCTTTCAACTTCCTTTTCAGTTTTGTGTGTGGGTTTGTTTTTGTTTTTTTGTTACCAGCGTGATTTCCTTTTGTCTTCTCTGTTTAGTAGCTTCTTAATGTATTTGCAAAGTCACATCCTTTCTTTTTTTCTACTTAACACAGCTAGTTTGCTATCAGAGAGTTTAGTGGGGCCTCTGTGGTGCTGGAGTTATCATAGGTTACATGAGAAAAAGATTCATCTGTGCTTTCTGCCTGGTAAAGTGCATAAAGCCTGCATGAGGACTAACAGCTCCATTGTCCTATTTCTCTAAAACTCTTACAGATTGCAGTGTTGAGAAGAAAGAGAAGGAGCTACTGGAGGGGGTCCAGAGGAGGGCCACAAAGATAAATAGGAGTCTGGAATATCTGGGCCTGTTTAATCTGGAGGAGACTGGAAAGGATCATATTAGTGCAGATAAATATCTCAGAGGCGAGTTTTAAGAGATTGGTGCTGGTCCCTTCTCAGTGGTGCCCAGTGACAGGATAAGGAGCAATGGCCATAAGTTAAAACACAAGTTGTACCTCAACATGAGGAAGAAATTGTTTATGTTGAACGTGACAGAGCACAGGAACATGTTGTCCAGGGAGGATGTGGAGTCTCCGTCTCTGGAGACGTTCAAAACACACCTAACAAGTGCCTTGTTAAAAAGAAGGCAAGTTTTGTGAAATAAGTTACTGATGATTTTTGAGCTTATCAAGTGGGTATTTGGGCTGTAAAAGCTCTGACTCTACTGATTGTGTTTCACAGTAGCTTTGTAGTTCCCTGTTCTATTTCTGTCTATGACTGTGTATGCTTTTGAAGGTACTTGTGTTTGTGCCTTTGAAGGTCAGGTAAATTGTGAGCATCTGTGAACTGAAAGAAGGACTTTGCTAGCCAAATTGAAAAGCATACTATTATGTTCCCTTGCATGCTGGAATTGAGCTTCTTTTTCTGAAGGTGCCAGTCATTTTTGTTGTTAGTTTCTGTCTGAAATCCCTGTTTGGCCCAGCCACATTATGTGACTTCACCCTAACCATTGCTCTGCAGCACCAAAAGAAGGCAGTCCACTTTTCAATTTGATCCTTTCACCTTTTCTTGAAGGCAGAATGTATGCATGGTATTCAGAGCAACTTGAATGAGTTCAGTGGAGGCTCAGATGAACATCAGACCTGGTGCAAAATAAATAAAAGTAGTGTTGCGGAAAGCCAAGGGGCTGAGCAGGACCTCCCTCTTTCAGAGCCAGCAGATTATTAAATGAATTTATCCATAGTATGCAACTTCACCTCAGGTTTTCCCTCTGAATAATCAAGGGAAACCGCTTGCAATTGCATAATTACCAGCTTTGAGTCAATTCCATATGCAGCGATCTGTTCTCTCGGCTGGTGATTGGTGATCAGCAGATGAATTTAGCTGGCCCAGATGCTGTTGCAGTAGACTGGAGCTGTTGAATTTGGCTCTGAACTGATGTAGATATGAAGTGATATCCCTCTCATGCAGAAGTTCCTCTCTTAAAACATCTGCATTTTTAATTGTATTGCTTGAGAATATTTGTTCCTTTTATAGTGGAAGTGAGAGAAGATGAAGGTCTGAGTTAACGGTAAGTTAGAGAAGATAAAACAATCAGATGTATGTTTTCCCTTATTTCTAACAAGTTATGAATATTTGATCCATGTATGACAATTTATATTTGTTACAGTTGCTAGAAAATAAGTTTGCTCTTACTCTGTAAGAATATTCTGACATGTATTCTCTTAATTATTCTGTAAGGCACAGTTATTTTAAACTGTCTGCACATCCAGAAGTTTGAAGTATCTAGCTGAGATTCACAAGTGCCTAAATGCCTTGTGTTTCCTTTGAAAATTTTCTTGCTGCTCCAACTTCCAGTGTTTTCCTGTTGGATACCTCTAGTTGGTATCCTCAGTCTTAATGTTTAATGTCATTGAAGCTGGAGTTTAAAACTGGTTTGTTGGCAAAGCAAGGTTAGAAGAATTAATTAGAACATGGCTACTGTTTGCATAGTTTTACTTCCTTGTGGCTTTTTATAGACCATAATACCTAGTAGAGCATTGTAGACCATTTAACTGTTAAGAAATTAGGGCTTAGTCTTCTGCTAACTAATCTAGGATTTGCCCATGGTTTTGTAATTTCTAGAAGCTTTGTTTTGCTGAGTAGTCACTACAGACTTTTTTTTCTTTTATGGAAGAAATGGACTTGGTTGCAGCCACATTTCCTAGACAAGCATTGACCAGTAAAGCTTGAAAGTGTGTGGTGTGCTGTTGTTCAACTGCTGAATGCAAATGCTTCTCTTGGAGAAGCTTTTGAGATAGACCGTGCCCCTTTTCACTGGGTAACTGGGAAAGACCTCAGCCTGCTTCCAGGATTTCTTTGTTTTGTGAGAATCTGAGTGCTCTGAAGGTGATGTAGGTGAGCTTGGTACAGATGTTTCCCCTTAAATTCTGTCATAGCCGTTTTGATTTAGTGGTGGTTTTTTTTGGTTGTTGTTCTGAGTATAATTATATAACTTCAAGGGATTCCTTGCTTCCTCCAATATTAAAGAGAGCCTGGACTTAATTTCCTTTTTCTGGAGACCTGGAATACTGGTGCAAGTGTAATTGGTTTAATTTTCCTAACAACTCCTGCACTTGTTTTTGAAAAAGAAAAATGGGAAAAAGAAGGAGAGTGGGGGGCAGTGCAGGGTTTTATTTTGAATGCTCAAATTCTCTTAGGGCTGAAAGTTGCAGTTGTGGTTTCCAGCTGTGAGTTCAGGACTCTGGTTCTTATCTTGAAGAGCAAAGACAGATCTTTGGTCTTTTTGATGTTCTTTTGAATGAGATTTTTCTTTATGATTCTTTGGAGGAGGCACAGTATTTGAGTTTCTTAATGCAATACATATATTTTAGTTAAATTCTAATTTAAACCATGACTTCCTACTCATTTGATGACTGTTTTTTTCTAGCATTTAGGAGTGTATAATGCCGGTTTTGATGAGAGATTGCTGTATTTTGAGCACTAGATCTGTGTTGCTGGCATGTGCCCCCCCCTTTCACTGCTGTAGTTGTAGTTCTTCACTGGCACAGCCAAACACAACACTCCTCTGTGTTGTGCCTTGTGTTTTTTGTATCTTGATAGTTTAAATGACTGTAAATTTTGTTTTCAGTTACACCTTTATGTTTATTCTCTTCTTTTGTGTGTAACTGACTTGTGCATCCATTGTGGCTTTTCCTTCTGTAGTTACTTTGTTTTTGTACTGATAGATTTGTGCTGTGGTGACATCTTCATTTACCCTTTTTATGTGTTTAGTTTTATGTATACTGTTATATTTATGCCATTTATATTTATAAAACTAAAAAACTTTACATGGTTGTCTTCTGGGATGTTTTTGGCTGCAGAGTTCCAAAGAGCTCTTAAATCTTGAGTAGAATTTCAAGTTTTCTAATAAGAAGAAATAACATCATATGCTTAAAGTAGTAAAGAAAACAGTAACATAAATTCTGAACTTGTTTAAAACCAACTAAACAAAAAGCCCTATTTAGGAGGAGTATACACCCCTCTGGCTTATTTTGTCTGTGGTTATATTGACACAAAGAATAGTCTGTTTGCAGGGAGCCAAGGCCTGGGCACACCTGGCTTTACAAGGACGTTTACAAGCTTTGCTCCTTTACTCCATCCTCATGGTAGATGAGGACAGTGTAATCGTGGAATGTTGGAAGACAGCTTGGCTTTAGTGGCGGCTTTTGGTTAACAAATTAGATTGAGTCAAGAGGAGACAGCATGTGAAGTCTCCTTTTCTTTGTGATACTATGTGAAAACAAGTGTGTTGAGACCAGTCGAAGGCCATGAAGGAAGTATATCTAAATATATAGTTTGCAGTGTTCTTCAGGGCTAGTTATTATTTTTATTATAGTTATTATATCTTTCACATATTTGGTAAGTTGTTTAATCTCGATTAAATTGCTATCACAGTAAATATCTGCAGACTTTTTTTTTTTAACCTTACAAGTAATTTCTTTCAATTCAGTTATTAGTGGAAGTCTTGTTGCTGTTGCAGTTTATTATAATTTTTGATATGGCTTAGTATATTGTGTCTTAAATTGCAGTGGCTCAGTTGAAGTCAGAAACTTGTAGTCTTGTATACATTGGCAGGTATAATTAACTGAAGAATACACTATTTTTATTGTATGTGAGTTTTTAAAATTCTTCTTGAATTTTTAAGCAAATGTTTATTGTCTGAACAACACAGGTCTTGTATATGCATCTCATGCCTATTCTGTTGTGATCAGTGTTTAATAGTGTAAGGAACCAGGAACAATGTTAGTCCTGTTTCACAGTCTGTGAAAGCCATTACTGCAAGCTGTTTTGTATATTGGGAATATAAATTCTTTATAAAACAATTTGACCAATATAATATTGAGCATATACCTGTATGGGCAGTGCTAGAGGAAGAGTATAGGAAACAGGCTTCACATGTTGCGTGTTCTTAGCAGTTTAAAGGTTTCATGTTCTGCATCCAACCTGTCACGTTTAGCAAGTGGTGCAGGTGTAGGGCACCACTCAGAAAAACTTCGAACTCCTTACTGCTGCCTGGATAGATTGTGTGAGGGACTATGCTATACTAACTATATTATCTTTCTGGCATCCTTTCCTAAGCATCTTCCACTGTGACTAGACAAAATATTGGCACAGAGAAGTTGTGAGTTTAATTCACTGTGACTATAGAATATATTCCAATGAAAATTAAGTTTACAACTAAAGAATTTTATCAAGTATTAGTCTCTCCAATTGGTACTGTGCAAGGAAAATGGCATCTGTTTCAAAGACATTGAAATTAGGTTATAATGTTCAGATCAAGAGAATACAGTGTAGCATGTTAATATTATGTTAAATGCTGTACTTAATTTACTTTTGCAGCATGACTTAATGTACTCATTGTCTGCCTGTATGTATGCAGGGACTCCTTTGCATGATACTCTTTTCTAATCCACCATCCATCAGGTAGTGATACCTGCGTCAGCTTTGTCTGTGATGCTCTTTTACTTCTGACTGAGACAGGGTTCCCATGTTATCTGTGGAAAAACTACCTCCTGCTGAACTTTTCCCTCTACTGAAAAAATCCCTTTAGACAGAAATTGTCCGTCCTGCAAGTCCTCCATTGCTACAAATGAGCTTCTCAACTTACTTGTGTGTAGCACTTTTGTGCCTTTTTCCCTACCATATATGCCAGTTTAATGAACTAAAACTATTAATTTCATTTATCTAATAGCTGTGTGTTCCTCTTCTTTTTTTTGTAGATACTATGACCAGCTGTGTTCAATTGAACCAAAGTTTCCATTCTCTGAAAATCAGGTAAGAAGACTTACCAAACCAGTAAACTGAATCATGGCACCTACGATGTGTGACTTCCAAGCCTGTACCTAATCCTCTAACAAGTGCTTTTATTGAACAAGACATCTAATCTCTTTGAGCCTCATTTTCCTAATCTATGTTTATTTTCTAGTCAGTGCTCACATACAGTCTGTGCTGAAACTTCACCTCTAGTGGCAGTAGTTGCATTTGTTTTACAGATTGAGAAATATTTTGATTTTGGCTAGTGATCACCGTGGTCTAGGGCAGAAAGAGTTGGGCTGTGCTGATTCTTCTGCAACTCTCTGCTTTCCAAGAAGTCTGTTTCACACTGTGTTCTAAATGCTTTTAAGTTCATAATTTCTATGGGAAAACCTAGAAATGGATGGAATATGATCTTTGTTTTTTGAAGCAGGACATATGTTTCGTTCACAACAGTTAACAGAATAATCCATTTAAGAGCTTGTCACTTTATTCCTGCCTCTGCATGACGTAGTTTTTATATAGGTATGGTGTTCATTAGGGTTTGTTTTTGTTTTTTTTCCTACCATATTTCTTTAGAATCATGTCTCTATAGAGAAATTCAGCTTAACTTCTGTCTATTGAACGCTTCTTCAGGTGGAGACTGGAATAGATCTGTAGGCTCCTGTATTTTGTCGGAGAAAGATGTGGGTTTTCTTTCAATGTGTTTACAAATATTACAGGATTTATATTTCTTTATCAAATCATCACATTATACTTAAATGGTAATATTATGATTAAAAGGAAAAATTTCTTTCAGTTCTTATAAGTAATTTTAATCTGTTTCTAACTTCTACATGGGTTTTGCATCTAGCTGCATTCGCTTGCAGCCGAGAACAGCACATTGGTTTTCAGTGAGCAAATGTTTTGCTATGATAATCTACAAACCCTGAGACAAGGAAAACTGGAAAACTTAGACAGCAAGATCTGCATGTCTGTAAACTGTGTCACTCAAGGGAGGAAGCAGTCAGTGGAAGCAGCAATGCAGCTGGCGACCAGAACATCCTACACTAGCACTGCTGCTAGAGGAAAACACACTATCAAGCAGTACTGCTGCTGTTTCTGAAGTAATTCTCCCCAAGCACTTCAAACTGAGGAAGTTTGCCATCTTTTCTGGTTTGTTACCAATTGCCTACCATTACTTGATCAGCTGAATAAGGAATCAGATTGTGGAACTTGAAAGCAGATCATGTGAAGTATTTGCATTACCTTTGAAGTATATGCTGGAAGGATAAATAAAACACACTGTTTCTACCTGCATTCTCTTTCCTGAGGTCATTTCCTGATAATGCTGCTACTGAATTCACTTATAACAATGAGTGGATTTTGGTATTTCAGAACAGATCCAAATATGCTGGTAATTTGGCACACTGGAAACTGCCTGGTTGGGTGGTTTCCTTGAACTGTGATTATACCAACCCATCAGACTTTCTGGGAGAGGAATATCTTGTTTGGAAACAAATTTGTCTGTTGCTCAGAATATGAACAGAGCTGAAAGATAATTCTGAGAATTTCTGTCTTGTCTACTTGAAATGTTTTGAGCAAACTAACAAGAAGGAAAACATGTAGAATAATTTTGTTTTGAATACTTCTTGATGATTTCCTGAAACTTCCAGAACGTTTGTAATGTTCCAAGTGAATGAAAGGTTTCATGCAATTAGAATTTAAGGGCTAAGTACATAAATTTGGGGTATTTTAAGAAGATTTAATATTTGATTTTAGAGGTAAAGATGTTTCTTTTTCACAACTTCAGGTCTGTGTAACATTTACGTGGAAAGATGCTTTTGATAAAGGATCACTTTTTGGAGGATCTGCCAAATTAGGTATGTGAATGTACCAAAAAATCAAATATTAATGATGCTAAACTTTGCAAATATTTTTATGTAGTGGAATTAATAGTCTTTCTAGCATTCTCAACATAACTTTCAAATGAGTTCAACTATATTGGTAACAAATTAATCATTTCAACATTGATAATGAACAAATAAGCACCATGTGAAGAATTTTTGTAAATTGAGATTTAATATTAGATTTCCAGAGGCACACATAGATGTGCAGTCTGATAGTAGTTGTACTGTCTGCTTCTCAGACTTTTTCTGAGAACAACTCCAATTGATACTAATCAAAATTGTTCATGTTAACATTAAGATTCAGTAGACTTCGGGTAATGCAGCTCTTCCTGTTCTAAATGAGTAAGATCATTATGAAATGTGCTTATGAGTGAGTAAGTCCCCTCCAGAAGGGGAGTGATGGTAGCTGGCTTCAGTCTGGATACCACATTTTGTTCAAGAGAATAGAATTATTTGCCTATGCTCTGAAATTACTCTTCTATCACGTCTTCTTAAAATACTTTCATACAGATTTGAACACTTGGAAAGAAAAAAATTGGGTTTTTTTTTCCCATAAACGTAATGAGTTTGAGTCTGATTTGTTTTAGTCATGAAGGGACAATTCTACACTACAAATTCAGGGTCATGAAATGGATTTGGGACACTTGCCAATATAGAAGTAAGACTAAATCCTTTTGAGTAAGTGAGGAGTGGTTTGGTCATGTGTCATCATTCTTTAGTATTTCTATTTATACCTAAGTGTTCATCACGATCAGCATTGCAAGATGACGATTGCAATTTTGAAGTTCTGGACAAAGCCTGTAAAAAATGTCTGAACCTTACTCTGTTTTTGTTTTTATTAAAGTTTTTGCCTCCTTTACACAGCTCTCTGTTAGCAACTACTGGAAGTCTTTGCAATTTTCTATGTTCTGAATACACATGCTAACAGTTGTGTTTGTGTGAACTATATGTGTACCAGTATACCACGTTCCTGTGCATACTCAGGTGGTCCTTGCTTTCTGTTTCAACTGTTCTAAAAAGTCCTGGATAATTTGAGACCTTCCTGAAGATGCTCTGTTTTTTCTTCCTCAGAATTTGGTTTGTTCTTTCGTCTTTGGGCCTAACATTTAATGAGGATTGAATCAATTTCATAGTAAAGTTCAGAATATTTAGTTATGATGCAAATTTCAACAAACATTGTCTGTGAATCACCAGAGATCTGTAATAATTGTGAGGAAAAAATCAGCAACCATAATAATGATGATTACCCTAAGAATCTGAATGAATGTGATGTTACTGCAGCTTGAGGAAGCTTGCTTGTCTGCAGGTTAATTATATACTAGTCTAAATAATCTGTGACGTAGATGGCCAGAGATTTATGCAGCAGTCCATGTCAAATATCAAAGAAGTTCTTAACTGAGATGTGAGTAATGCTTAGTTAACAAGCAATGGGATAAGGGTCATTTTGAAGCTTTAAAGCAGATCTTGGTGGAAAGAAGTTAACAAAAGGAGGTCAGAATTGGTGGTGAGGTTTCTCAGTGGAAAGCAAAGCTGTCAGTAATCAAGGGGGCAGAATTTCTCTTGACTTCAAAGAGGAGTCTCCAGATAGAAATTCAGTGTAACACGCCTGAGACTTCTGTGGCGACAAGATGCAGGGATGCGACTTGAGAGTTCTGGCTCTTGCTGTGGTGCTGAACTGTTCGCTTCTCACCTTCCCCTGGATCCCAAGTCTATCACAGCTGTAGCTGACAGATACTGTGACTACTTGAAAAGTGACCAAGTTCACAGCATGGCACGTAATCTGAAATATTTTGACTAAGTGCCATAAACAGATGAGTCTGTGGAAAATCTGTGTTGCTATAGTAAATCACACTTGGGGTGTAGGCCAGAGTATAAAGTAATTCTGCACTGCAGAAACTTTAAAGCCATATTTTCTTTCCTGTCTTGTGTTTTAGTCTTTTCAAAGACTAAACCACTTTCGTCTGAGTTCAAATTCTTATTTTTAGAAAAATCCTGGAAAATAAACTTATAGAAGGGAGATTATCTAGGTAAATTACTATTCTCTTGATGAAATACTGTGACTGTGTAAGTCACTTGGAAGCAAATGTTGTCTGAAAACTTAGTGCAAGTTAGTGAGAACTAACAGAGAAGCTTCAGAGATGTTTTAGATAAATATGTAGCTGTTTAAGGAGGCTGGATGTCAGTGAAATGAAACAAATGTACATCTTTAGTACCTTCATGTTTTAAGGATAACTGTACCTGAGTTTGTGAAATTAAAAATTCACCAGTTGTCACTTCCATATTCTCCAAGAGGGCTGTCTAGACACTTCTTGACACTAGTGGGAGACTAATATCTGCAGTGTTTGTTTTTTTTCAAGCACTTTCATAGGGCAAATAACCTTTTGAAAGCAATTAATATTTAAAATGGTTCCTGTTCAGGTATTTCTAGTTCTAGAAGTGTGGGCTCCATCCTCTGGGGCTATGAAGTACTGCATGAGTTGCTTCTGGACAGTCTATACTGCTGTCTAGTGAGCTCAAGCTTTAAATAAGTAAATCCTTAACTGTTTCATTATATGTATAAAGAAGATATTTGTCAGCATTTTCAGCCCAAAACAATAGCTTTAAAAGTGAAAAATTCCCTACATTTCAATAGATAGAAAACAGAACATGTAAAAGTCTTAGTAATTAGTCAGTTATTGCAAAGTGAATAATGTGTGCAAGTTCATATTTCAGATGACCTCTCGGTAATGCTTTGAGAGCCAGAAAGCAGCACTGCAGTTAGAAAGACTTTGAAATTATTTTGTATACATTTTCATGCTACTGCTTTCATGCTTTGTGTTGCTTTCTGTAGTTTCTCACAAGGAAACATTTCATGGTAGTACTAAATTAGACTTTGTAAAACCTTCAGAATGAAGATGACTTAAACTTGAAAAGTTCAGTAAGATTGCGGTTTTGTTTGTTTTTACTTGAAACTGTTCATACCTTTACTGATAATAGTAGTGTTGGCCTCATTTGTAGGATGCTACAGAACTGAAGTTTATTTTCTTAACAGTCTGGCTAACTGTCTGTCTTGCCTGCAGCTCTGGCAAGTTTGGGATATGAGAAGACGTGTGTTTTGTTCAACTGTGGAGCATTGGCGAGCCAGATTGCAGCAGAACAGAATCTGGATAACGATGAAGGACTAAAAGCTGCAGCTAAGCACTATCAGGTACAGAGGCTCCCTGCTTCTGCTTATGAATTTAGAATTCGTATTCTTAAAACATCAAACAAGTATCTCTCAATTTCAAAACTATATGTACACATATATAAAATATATATGCACATATTTTCCTGCTCTTAATTGCAAAAATGGATTAGCTGTGCACCAGCCAATCTTGGTCTTGTCTCATATTTGTTTATCAGATTTGGAGGATATAATTCTATAGAGTTCCCCATACTCCTTCCCTCAAGTGACTTGGTAACTAAACCTTCAGCTTAAGATTGAATTATTTTAGCTAGTCTAAATTTTAGTTTTCACAAGTACTACAGCAATAGTCTCTTTCTTCATTCTGGAATGCATTAAAATCTTAGGCTGTTAGGTGTAACCAATATAACATTATTTATAGTCAGTCATGATAAATGTCTCATTGTACGTGGCTACAAGAACAAGGGGTCACAAGGATTTGTTTTTAGTGGCTAAACAATAAATGGGAGTCCATACACCAAAGAAACTTTTATTTTTGTATTTTTATATGTGTTATATTTGATAGCGAGAAAATGTGTACAAAAGAATGGATAATAATATATCATTTTGTTTTACTTAGTTTGCTAGTGGTGCTTTTCAACACATTAAAGACACGGTTTTGTCAGCCTTGAATCGAGAACCTACAGTGGACATCTCTCCAGACACAGTTGGGACTCTCAGTCTTATTATGCTGGCTCAAGCCCAAGAAGTCTTTTTTTTGAAAGCGACAAGAGGTATATTTTAATTTTTGGCTTGTATATTTAAGTGCATATTACAACTTCCACGAAAACTTAGAAGTGTTTTGAGTTACTAAGAACCTGTAAAGGGCGTTGCAGAAGTTTTTACATTTGCCTTTTCTGATTCTTCTCATGCTCCTTGCAGGTCATTAAACACAAAATAGAGATGTCCCTTAAGAATTTGTATCAGGTTCACCTGACAGTACAGTTCTCCTATCTGCCTTTTTGTGTCCAAAACCATTAGTCTTCATCTTTACAAAGGATATTCTTGGATTATATTTTTTCCATTCCCCCCTTGAAAACAAAAGACATTCTCTGAAAGAACTGAGAGTACTAAAAATGGTGCATAGGGAGTTTTGCAAGTACTCCCCTCCTCCTCTGTCTAGGGAGTGATTTCATGAGAATTTAGAAAGAAATGACTGTGCTAGAAACAAAGGAAATTTCCTAAGAGTTGAAGGAAAACATGTTCTGTTTGGTTGCTCCTGCTTTTAACAGAGGAACTCTTTGACCAAGTCTTTTAGAATGCATCTTGAAAAGGGAGATTCTGCAGGTAGAACAAAAAATTATTTCCCTAGTTGTTATGGGTTGATTGTGAAATACTCATTCAAAGTCTAGCTATCTTAATACAACTATTAGAGAACTTACGCTTCAAAGAAATTTTCTGTGGAATGGTACTATCTTTGGTACAAAATTTCTTACTCATTTACTCTTCTCTCTTTGTTCAGAAAAAGTTGTGAATCTAGAAGTTACAGATATTTGAAAGTAGAATTAGGGACACAGAGGTCGTATGTGATTGCCAACAAATGGCTCTTTCCTGACATAATTTGAAATACTTTGGAGGAAGAAATGGATCATCTTAACTGGGATGTTTCTTGTCTTCATAGGTAGGATCCCTGAAAATTCTTGTAGCCTTTTCGCCTTTAGGAGAATCTCAACAAGAAACTGTTGTCCTTCAGCCAGCTGATAGATTGTTTGTTCTTTATCATTCTGGTAGCAGTATTTTAGTCTCTGGCTGTTCAGACATTGTTTTGAAATAGCAAATGTATAACAAATGCCTGAAAGGTTTCCTTCAGGAATGGACCAGGTGCTTCCCTCATTTTACATGACAAATAGATTGTCATTTTCTCGATTTCTTTTTCCAAAACATGAAAAAGACAAAGCAAGGCTAATTCAAGCCCCAGATGTGCCCAGTGAACTGAAGATATTTGTGATTACTCCTAAGACCACAAGTCTGACAGTGTTTGAAGGACAGTAGGGCTAATACTCATGAAGGCTGTAGATTTTGCTGGATTTAGGTTCTTTTCTCTGAGAGGAAAGACATTTTGTGAAGAATCATGTTTGATAACATGATTGACTTCAAAAACCTATTTTTCAAACACAAATCCTTCAAAATTAGGTCTCAAAACAGAAATTAAGCTTCTTGCTGCGTTGACTGTTTACCTTACTTGGAATTTTCTGCCTTATCTGTCATGGGAGATAGTCCATTTATCAGCTTACCAGCTATAATGGTATTTCTGATAGAACTGAGTTTATTTAGAAGTTGAAGGAAAGCAGAAGTGTTTGGCAAAAGCCAAACTCATCAGTCATATCTAACTTCATTACATAACTACAGACCAGTTCTTTAATTTCTGAGCCTTTCCTAGTGTTTTCTTTAAGTGTCTTTAAGTCTGCATGTTTGCTGTTCTGAATCAAGGCTTACATTGTAGCTGCAATATTTTAAAGATACCTGAGTGAAAACTAAAGCTTCTGATGGTGAAAGATATCTTCTGAGTCGTCTGCTTGGACAAATGAGTCTCCTCTAACATTTTCTTTGTTAATGCAAATATAGTTAATGTGCCAGTATTTTTTCTTTCTTAATGGTACAGCTACAGGAAGGAAGATGCAACTACTGCACACACTTGGTGGAGCTAGAAAGAAAAGTTATTTAGGTTTTTTGTGTGGTTTGGTTTTATTAAATATGTAGTGCACCAGATGGGAACATGCTAGCAAAGAAGAAAGGTGATCTCATAAGCACTGTTCTCCCAGTTTGTCCTCTAAATCCTGTTCCACAGCGAAAAGCTCTCTGGCATACCTTAAACATGTTTACCTCATAGAAGCTAAATATATTATATCACAGCTCTTGTCTGAAATCTAGATAGATGTGTGAATATGCTGGTGTGAGCAGACCGCTTGGGAATTCTTTTGGTTGAATTTTGGCAGTTAAGCATACTCTGCAGTATTCCTAATCTCCCCATAGTCCACAGTCATGCTTATGTCAGTATCTAAGGGTCACCTGAGTCAGAGGGTGCTTGTTTCTAAGGGCAGCTGTTTAGAGTGGACAGCCAGTGTTTGCATTGATTGCCTGCCTTCTCTTGGACGGCCGAATTGCTAGTGCTGGCTGAAGGTCATCTTTATCTCCTTTTTAACATGAGATAACCTCTGGCCTGCACTACCAATAGTGCATATCTCCTTTATAAAAGGAGAGAGAGAGTTGCAGAATGTTCCTATTCTAGCAATTTTGGCTTCAGGAACAGGGTGAGGATGTGAGGCAGAGGATACCACTGCAGATAAGCACATACACTGATAGGGAGTAGTAGATGTGACTTTGAAGAGCTGTGGTTATTTATGTCTAGGAATGGTGTTTCTGTATTTGGTATAAGCTAACAGTGATGTGGACTGCAGTGGAAAGGACAAGTCCCTTCTCCACTGTTGCAGTTTTTCAGAGTCCTGACATGGAACTGGGTTAGGAACAGATCCCGCTGAAAATAAAATCTATTTTGCTAACTAGATTTCAGATAAATTCTTTGACTATGGCTGCAGAAGTGCTTGTGCTGGCACAAGGAAGAGCTGGGGACAAGCTGCCAGAGTTGTGAGTGGGATTGTTGTAGCTTTTATTGGCAGATTGCCATTGGTTTGAGGTAAAGCATCACTCTTAATCCTGCATAAATGCTTGCAGCTGCCAGAAGATTTCTTGTACAACTGACTGAACCTTTGGTATCATGATTGAAGTAGAAATTCTGGAAACTGCTGCTGGATGTCAGGAGGGAAGAATGGGACCCCAACTTTGAGCTATGATGTAAAGCTGTACCCTTAAAATGCAGTTATTGCTGTTTGAAGATGAAATAATCACCTGTTCAGTTGTAAAAACTGATGATGATCTTAATTTTTGTTTTTTCTCCTGCTCCCCACAGATAAAATGAAAGATGGTATCATAGCTAAACTAGCAAATCAAGCTGCAGATTACTATGGTGATGCTTACAAACAATGTCAATATAAAGATACTTTGCCCAAGGTTAGTAACTCATGGAAATAATGTGGGATCTGTTATTGTTATGAATAACTGTTATTGTTTACAATGTACTTAATGAAATACACTCAAAATATATATCCTCAAGAAAAGCTGACATATTGCTGCTTTTAAGGGAAATGAACCTGTAGTTTGAAAAACAGTAAAGAATCGAGAGGGCAAAAGAGTGTGGGTTTATTTTAATAAGTAAGATCTTATTATATGAAGTGCATTTATTTGTAATGCATTTCATTAAAGTGAACTTGAAATGTTTATGGTGTTATTTAGGCATGCATTCTTAGAACTTAATGCCTTACTAAATCTGTTTTCAAACTAACACTTTCTATTTGGGCTTAATTGGTTTCTTAGTCTCAGTGTTTTCATGTGAAATTTGCACTCACGTTGAGTACACCATGAGTACAGAGGTACTGTTCACTCACCTGTTAATGAAAAACATGACTGGAAGTCAGTGTGTGTCTTCTGTCCTTCTGCCTACCTTCTCTTGCACTACCCCAAAACAATCTTGATACTTGTTGTCTCGGTTTGGACA
>VWPU01010013.1:0-92290 GCA_013398955.1 Callaeas wilsoni | reverse complement strand
TGGCCGGGCGAGAGCGGGGCTGGGCGCGGGGAGACGCGGCGCTCGCAGCCCCGGGCGGCCGGGTCGGCAGCGGGGGACCCGGGGCCCTCCTGGCCGGGCCGGCCCGTGCGCGACTCCAGCCGGCCCATGTGGCAAAGGTCGGTGATCGGCGGCGTGAGACCGCCGTGTGGAGAAGGCGCACGGGCGCCGGGGGCTGTGAGCCCTCCGTACTGCGGGTCCCCAAGGCGGGCTGTGCCCCGGGTGGCCTCTGCAGCTCTTGAGGGGGGACGCGGCCCCCGCCTACTGCCGGTGGCAGCCCCGCCGAGGGAGGCTGCAGGGCCGGAGAACGATGGAGGTGGCTTTGTGAAGCTTCTGATGGCCGAAGCGAGCAGTGCGGCTGGAAGAGTTCGACAATGCCTCCCAGCTTTCAGAGGGGTTTTCGGGGGTAAAACGTCTGGCAGTACCACCCGGCTTTCAGAGGGGTTTTCAGGGCCATCATTGTAAAGACAGGAGGGTTTCTCCCCTGTACAAGTTTCTGAAGGGGTAATGAGTTGAACGCCATCTTACTAAGGATAAGAGGGCAAAGAGGGCAAAACAAATACATCAAGTGACTTATTTTGGCCCTCTTTGCACACCTTGTTTCCTTTTCTCCTGGTTATTATCTGGAGACCCTCGTTCACATTGTTTCTCCTGTGGAGAAGTGGTGCTATAAATACTTCATTAAGTTGCTGTCTGGGTCTCTTTCAGATGACTTTTCTGGCAATTTGAACTTTGGCTGAACCATGCCAATTTCAGTGCAAATTTGTTCAGAAGAGAATTACAATTTTGGAATTCCACCCAGTTATTTATCAGCTGTGATCAGAACTGTGCTTATATATACATGTGTGTTTTCCTCGATGCATTCAGTATTTGAAAGATCTCTGAATATTTCTCATCTCTTTCAAAAAGGAAAGATTTTTGTGAGTTTCACATACCAAGTGCTAAGGGCCTTGCTTTGAAAATCTGACTGTACAACTGGAGGAGTGTGTATATGTGTCTGTGTTTGCGTATGTACTATTCCTTTTTCACATAGTCCTGTCAGGTACTCTTCCATGACTTGACGTACTTACTTCCAATATAAAAAGTGGTTAAGAAATATTCCCCTCTCATTGTCTTCAGTGATTGTAGCTAGAATTGAAGACTGTGATGTGATTCTACAAGTGGAACATTCTGAAATTAAATTTCTCTGAGAGCCACAAAGTATGACAATGCGGGAGCTGTGGGGACAATTGACCCCAATTCCCCTAATACCCAATAGGAATTCCCAGTGAGAGGACAGGCTCCCAAAACCTCCTGTGTCCTTGGACTTCTCTACCTGCTACACTGTGATTAACAGTCCAGAACTCAGGGGAGCTGTACAACATTGTCGAAGAGAGTCTTCATAGTAATTCTGTGAGTAATTCTGGATCAAATTACATTTTGCAAGTAACTATGTATCTGCAGCATTTCCAGTATTTCTCAAAGATGAAGTAAGGTACGCAGGAAGAACAGTGAAGCCCTTGTAAAGATGGAATTGAATGATATATTATAGTTTTACTACAGCTTGAGGAAACTTTGTAATACACCTAGAGTCCACAAATCCGTCATAATTACATTTACATATTCATTCTTTTTTAATATACCCTGGGAAATTGGTCTGAGGTTTGTTAATCTAGTTAGTTTGGAAGAACAACTTAGCATTTATGAGCAGAAGAGTAGCACATCATTTTGAAAGAATAGGCTTTTCAGAAATGTATGATGGGGGAGGAGTGGAAGTAATAAATGCATCAAGCTGTGAAAATATGCTGTGAAAGCTGTCCAGCTGTGTTGCAAAGTACCCGATATTCCTACACTATCATATGAAGTCGTGATTTTTGCTCATCATTATCAGAGCCATGTTCAACATCCAACTGCAATATGCCTATCTTTGCTGTTACCCTTACTAAGCTGAAAAGTTTTCCTGATTACTTGTGTGCATCTCTGACAAGAGATAGAAACAGACAGAAACCCCTCAGAATTCCAAACACTTCTTCCTTCAAGAGTAATTATTTTATGCTGTATTTTAATCAATCAACCCTTTGCCTGTCCTTTCCATTTTCAAAAATACCAGAATTTCTTTTATAACGTGGGGAGGATATAATTTAAAATCTGTACACAAGATACCTTGAATGCCATGTCTTTTGGGTGAAAACACCAGAATGTTTCAAAGGAAATGAAATTTGAGGCTCAAATAGTTATTTTCCTTGTCTTAGAAGAGAGTCAGCTTTAGACCACCAAGCTGATGTGGAGAGATGTGTAACCAGGAGGGCAGCAGCCTCACACAAATACCTGCAAAATGAGGTGTATCTTGCATCTTTTTATTCTGCTGGCCTTACTGAGCCCAAAGCAACTCAGCTAACAAAAGTAGTTTAAAGGTCAACTTGCTTTAAGTGCTTCTTCAGCCCCTTATATAGAAAGTTACATTGTTTCCAGATTGTACAATCAAGGCAAAATAAACCAGAAATATCCCTGAAAATTACTCACCCTGAAACAGGTGTCCAAAGGGCAATTGCATACAGAGAGTTTAAGTCACACTTCACAGGTTTCTTATAGAGCATTTCTTTTTTGTCATCACTTTGTTTCCAAAAGGTCACTGCTGCAACACATACAAACCAGTCATGAAAGTAAGAGGCTGTTTATGTGTAAATACTTGCTCATTAGTCCCTGTATCATAGCCTGATAGCTTGTAATACTCTGTAGTTCTTTGGTAGAACAGCTTTTTTCTTACCACGGAAATTAAAGTGTAAATTATTTGTGTACATATGGTCCAAGGCACTGAGTTGCAGTAGCATGGTTCTAGAGCCAAGATTGTTTTACATTCTCAGAAAGAAGTTGCAAATTTTTTATACTTGTAATTTTGGTTACAAGTACTCTTTTTTTAATCACTGAATGGAATGTCTGTCACTTCCTAAGCAGATTCAGAACTTCAGATACCTCTGAGCCTGTCTGTGTCTTGGAATTGGGCTTTTCTCAACAGTACATGTGTGAGACACTGAAATTGTTCCGGTATTCATGCGGAAATGTGAGAAATGCTGTATTTAGATAGATACAGAAGGAGGAAGCTAATGGCACGGGAGACCGTGAATGGCAGGTGCCCTTTGTTCAGCTCTTTGTTCACCAGGGGTGTGCCAGTGCAGTCTCAGTGTGAGGCAGCGATAAACACTTTTGTGCTCTGCCATTACCTTCCTGCACCGTTCTCCTCCTCACATATGTACGTGATCCTTACACTGTACACCTCAGACACCACGACTTTCTCGTTCCTTTCGAACCTTGGTGCCGTCCCGGGAGCCGGGCTGGGCGGCGCAGGGGCGGCGGGAGCTGTCCGAGGTGGCTCCAGGAGAGCCGGGACCGGGCGGCCGGAGAACGAGCAAAAACTCGACCCGCAGCAAGTGATGTTGTAAGGCAGGAATGGAGAAACAGAGAGGACGGCGGTCAGGTATTGAGGCTGGAGCATGCCTCAGTACCTGACTTTTCCACCTCTGAAGTGAATTTATTCAGTCTCTGCAAGATCAGACGCTTTGCTTATGCAGTTCCACTGTTGAAAGATTCGGACTGGCATCAGACCTCCTTTTCTCCCCGCATTTGAGAGTGAGATTAAAATATGCATAGTTCCTGTTGTAACAACAGCACTGCAGAAACTATGAGTGTTATGATTTTGATTTGCCAGGATTTGGTAAGTGCAGCAGCCACTGTTTTGTGTTTTATGATATCCCTCTAGCAGTTTATATGCCTTTATTCTCTTTAATGTTAATGGAAGTTATTATTTTATATTATAATATTAAGTAGCAGTACCTTACAATAAGAATATTTCTTTGTTTCTAGACAAGTCAGGTGCATTCATACCTGCTAAATGAAAGGCTGTGCTCCCTCTGTAATCAGACACTTGCCAGCTGGTTTTAATAGCAGTAGTTCTGCATTACTGGAAGCCCACCAGTGCATTCTTACAAGAATGAATATCTCATAGGGTGAAGACAACAACAGAGCAGTTATTAACTTATCACTCTGTTGATGGCCTTTCCCTGTGTGCAGAAGGCCACCTCGAATCCAGGGAGCTCACCATATTCCTGAGTTTCTTTTGCAAACCCCATAGACCTATAAAGTCTTTCAGACAGTAAGTTGCTTCTGTGTCTGGCAAATGCAATTTAAATAGCAAAAGCCCATTCTTGATATGAAATAGGGTTTCACCATTTTCCATTTCTCCCTCCTCATACCCTTATCAAAAAGTAACCTATTAGCTTATATTACACTGTCTTCAGTACCATTTCTTGTTGCTTGCACAATCCAGTGATGCGGTTCCAAACAATGAAGCAGGTTCATAGTCCCTTGAAATACACTTTCAAAAACAGCAGGAAAGATGTTAAGGGGAATATAATAAAACAAAAGAATTATTGCTTTGTTTCTGACAAGTATAGCTTGGCTTGTAAGCCAAACATATGATTCCTTTCTTGAATTCTGAAGCACAACATTTTATTATTTATTAATTTGGAATTTATAACAAATGAACACCATATGTCTAGATTCAACTGTGGTAGCATGGAAATTTAACAGAAGACTGTTTTCCTCCTGCTGTTCCTCAAAACAGCATAGATGATACTTGAGACTTTTTGTGCCTCTCTAGACAGTGATGATTCTTATATCTGTGTTTCTCTGTAACACTTGCCTACAGTTTGATATAGGATAGGATCTCTTCAGAAATGTATGAAACACAGCAATTCTGAGAAAATGTCTGAATTTAATTTTTAAAATGGGAAGTAAAATGCAGAATGACAAATAATTTCATCTGAGAGTTTCACATATCACTGAGGATCAAAAATGCTCTGAGCCAGGAAGTCAGCCAGTGAAAGAATTCAAAGGTAGTTGAAGTTAAGCATGATGCCTCTTTTGGTCTTGAACTGTTTTGAAGCAAAGAAAACCCATCTTTTATTTCTTCTTCTGGCATGTAAAGTTTTCCTCTTTTATTATTTGTTTTAACACAGACTCTGGGTTTCACTTTCTGTGAGTGAAGTGAAACTATCACTAGAGCTGAATTTTTAAATCTTTGGAAAGGGTGAGCCTAATGTCAATTTACACTCTACAAAGTCCCCAAACTACCAAAGACTACCAGTATTTTTTTTACATTTCAAGCAAGAACACCAATACTAATATCAGCAAAATATTTACTGTGTCCAATTTCCCAATATTATTTAAGGGAAAATACAACAATGTATTTACAAAAAATTTTTTCTTTTATATTTTCATTTTAGAAACAAAGCATCAAGACACTTTCATCTTATATACCCCAACAAAAAAGATAATGTTCAGGTTGAGACGACTCACAAACAACAGTTGCACTGTTCGGAAATCTTTAATTTTTTTCCCACAAATGCCCCATAGGATTTGTGCAAGGCATTTGTACTTATAGTCCCCCAATATTATCTTGTGCAGTGAGAACACATCTATATCACATCTGAAGATCAGGGCTGTACTGGAGTTAGCGTTCCAAATTTCGTGGTCCTTTCATGCTTTTGGAATGGCAAACAACGTGGTCTTGCTTAAGCTCAGCTAATTTTCTAGGTCATATATCTGATTTCTCAATGCTTTGATGTCCTCATTAGTTTCAGAATAACAACGTTTCTGCATGTTACTATCTGTCTGTCTTTAGTGTCCACTCAATTGCCTTTCCAGCTGCTTATCTCAGCCACAATCATTCCAGTGCTCTTCCAGCAAGGGGAGAGCTAGAACAGAATGTCCTGTTTACTGTCCTTTTCTCTCATCAAAGAAGCAATAACAAGGGTCAGAATCTGGCAAATATTTCCAGTTACTAGCCTTTCACCTTTCTTACGCCATTGCCAACTATTTAGTTTCTTGTGTGTTTTAGGGGTCTTAAATGAAGATGCATTTTTCCTGATGTGATCTACTGAGCTAATATCTCTTGGGCTATCCATGTACAAAGGTGCTTATATAGCTTTGGGATAGCAAGCTAAAATTGTGGAAAGAGAAGAGAAGCTCACTGGGCTTTTACAAGGAAGGGTGAGAAATTCTTAGGTTTTTGTGTGTGGCATTGTAGTGGTGCCAAGGGTCCTGTAGTGTGTTAGGCCATATAAGCAAAACCTTAGATGCTGCAGCTGGGGGACATGAATTTCTGAAATGACTGAGAAAAGGGGTCTAAACAAAAGCACTGCTTTATAAAATGTAGTGAATTTGGAGACATGAAGGAAGCAGTAACATCTATACATGTCTGGATGATTGCATAATTAAAGAAGGCTCACACGTCATGAATGAGATGAAGGGAAAGGGTAATGGTTTTAAAAGTGATATCTGAAAGAGGTCATAAGGAAGGTCTGCAAAAGAAGAAAGACAAGTTACTGTTGTCAGGTTACCTTTCAATTTTACTGTAAAATACAGGAATATGAGATAGAAGGCTACCCCCTGGGTTATCACATCTAGCCTCTGCTGCTTCAGGTTACGCCATTGTAGATAAAATTCTATTACATATCACGCTCTATCTTAACGCTGGATTGGCTGTTTGGTGCTGTATACCCTCCTAGGAAGCTATATTCTTCAATCTGATGGTTGAAAGCCTTACAATTTCCGCTATAAATGTATTCTGTTTCACTATGCATCCAATAATTAAAATATTGCTCCATAGCTAGTATTCAACCATTTTTTATATTTCTACCTCACTCATCCCTAGTGGATAAACTAAGGTCTTTCATATCCTTTCAAAAGGTAGACTCTTCATTCTTTTAATTACCCTATAGTCCTCCTTTGTGTGTGTTCGACACTGAATTCACTTTTCCTGAAACCTTAATGAGTTTCACACAGTATTTCCCAACAGAACAGGTGCTTTCACCAGGACACATCCAAATTCATGAAGAAATGTAGGTTGCATAGCTGCTGGGAAGGAATTGTCATTCTCCCCAGATTGTGTAATTTATCACACAACCTTGTTTATAAAATAAATAAATTTTTTATGTTAAGGTGGTAAGCACAGTACTTCACAAACATAGTAAGTCAACAAGTTTGTTGAAAAACTGTTAAACAATTTTTATCTCTGGAACAACTTAGTTTATTTTTACAGTGGTAGATTCTGTATAAGAGTTCTAGTTAGGTGCAGCAAAATCATAAGGTTTCTCTTCTTCCTTCAGCTATATATGTTTTTCTTGGCTTTCTCTGAAGGAAGTTGCATCTGCACATGGAAAATATTTGGAAGATATGTACAGGTGAAACACATCTACAGTCTGTTTGGATAAATGAGAGGGAAGCCAGAGTCCAATAGGAGACATTGTTAAATAATCAAACTGATTAGCTCTCTGCATGTTTGGAGGGAGCACTGGTTCAGCATTCAGCAGAACTGTGGTCACACAGTCACAGGAAAATAGCCACTATTTCCCTTTTCCTGGCTGAGTGAACTACCTGCCCTTGGTTTGACTAAGGGTGAGGTGTGCCTTGTGCAGGGCTGCATAGGAGAGAAGCTGCTCTGTGTTACCGGTGGCTGCTACAGGCTGCCCGATGATATTAGCCCTGTTCCAGGCTCCCGCAGCACAGAAGGTAGCAGGAGTTATGTGGGTTTACTGTTTGCAGTAGCCTTCAGACCTACTGTGAGTAAAGGGAGTACACCCACACTGGAGAAGCTGTTTTTTCCCCCTCTGGCCAGCACTCCACCTTGCCTTCATTCCTGAAGGTCCATTACAGGACCTCATACTGCAGTCAGATGATGATTACTTGTGTGAAGGAATTTACAACCACTGCACCATCAGGATAATCAGAGAGCATCAGGGCATCTCATTATGGCAGAGAGCAAGCACATCGTCTCTTATACATTGCTACTAAATATTCTTCCGTAAATCAAGCTCATATGGGAACTTTCTTCTGGAAGATTTCTGAGAGAACTTTTCTTCACATGTCTTTGTAAGCAAGCTGGTAGTCTGGGTAACACAAGCAACCAGAGAGTTAAGATTATTTGCCATGTAATTATACCCCTGAGACTATACCTTAGTGGTTGCCTGCAGTTTTGTAAGAATCTTCTTTTTTCAATCAACATCGGTATGTTTATTGGAAGGTACATTGTCAAGTAGAGTGTAAAATAGTACAATGTGTAACATTAGAAAGTATTAAAAATAATGCAAAAAGAGGTGAAATAATACATTTATAAGCATTAGTAATATATTCTTCTACACCTTCTCTTTTAGTGTTCTATAGTTGGCACTGTATTTCTTTGTACTAAGAGACAGCCAGCAATAACAGGAACTCTGTGGAGAGAGCAGACAAAATTGATTTATAAAATATTACTAAAGGACTGAGAATGTATCACATTGCAAAAATCTTTCCTGCCTGTGCTGCAATTTGACATGTTTATATTGAATATTTTGTATTGTGTTTGAAATCAAGTCAGTGAACTTTGTTTGCTAGCCTTCTCAGTTCCATGAATCATCTGCTGTGAAGTTTATCCAGTTAACACCTACCAAAATGATAGAAGTAATTGTGTTTGTCTGTCACATGTGTGCAGCATATCATGTGAAATTATTAAAAGTTTAATCACTTAGTTAATAGCACAATAGATGTTGCTACAGTACAATTAAATAATACCAGGTTTGAACAATGTGATTTTTTTGTTTTTCTTCTGTCAGTGCTGTGTCAAAGCAAAATTCCTATAATTCCCACACTGTCTATCAGCATTATCCAGGGTCACTAACTCTGCTTCAGTGAAGACGATTTTCCATATTATGAAATTTTAAGAAAACAGGAAAAATAAATACCACACCTTTTTTTTTCAGAGTGCTACATGTACCACAGAACAGATCATTTTACAAAACAGATTATTAGTTCTGCAAAAATATATGAAATATATGCTGTATTCCTTTTCTCATTGTCATTATGGTTCATTCCTAAGGATCATTCACATAATAAAGTCAGTGGGAGTTTAAGGTCATATGCTGTTTCTTCAGTGTCATGCACACTGATGGAGAACTCCCTTTTAATTAATACTGTGCGTCCCAAACCAGCGTTCTCATCCATGAGTGTAAATAACCTTAGGGAGTCCTACCTGTTAGATACCAATTTTTTCTGTTTTATATTGTCTTTCAGTGAGATACAGAAGCAGGCATGTCTATGTGTGGACTTTGGTTATCTGTTTCTAAATTGTGAGTTGCTCTACCTGTGAAGGTAAAGAAAGTAAAGGGGCATGCTATCATGCCATCTTCTTACCAGGGACGTAATCAGGTTCTGAAGAGCAACCAACCCACAATGGTAATAATGTAAAGCAAATAAGTACAATAATGTCATACTGCATGTCCTGAACAGATTCAGATACTCGGGGTTTCTGAGTTTTCAAATTCAAAATCTGTATTTTGTTGACCTCACATAATTATACAAAAAAAAGCTTCAGGGTTTAGCTATCGCTTCCTGAAAAATTGTAAGTGGTCTCCATGTTGGGTTGCTTAGAGGGCTGCTGAATGGCCAGCACATTTTTACAAGTTTACAATAGTTGTAGGACAATCTATGACACACCCCATGTGTGCTAGCATAACTGAGCCCAGAGATTGTGCGAATTCTTTGAACAGAGTGCGTGGAGGTTTTTTTACTCATTTCCAAATCTGTGTCATGAACTGCAGCAAGGTACTTGAAGAAAAATGTAGTAGCACTATAATTGTTCCCATACAAATAATTTACCTTTTTCCTTAGACAACATTTCAGAAAGAACAGCAATATGCAAAGAGACACTCCAGATGAAGGTAAGATTGCAATAAATTACCTTTCACAGATGAAGATGTTCACAGATGTCACAGAAGTCATTTCGCAAATAGACAGAAACCTCAACGTAATTGTCTCCCAAGACACATTTTGCCTAATTTCTGTGGTGGGTTCACTGAACATACATACACAGGCCAGACTGGTTCTGCCACCTTATTACACACAGCTATCATCTCCTAGGTTCTGTAAAGCCTCAGGCTTGGTAGATGTGATGGTCTAGTGCTACATACAGTGGAGCCAGTTGCAGGCGCAAGCTAACCCTTTGCAGCGCTTTCTGCTCCCCTTTCTCTGAGTAACACAATGAAAAATAGCTCATCCTATACAGACAAAACATGTATTCCCTCTAGCTTTCTAAGCTGGGACTCCTGGGACTCCCTGAAAGATGCGTGCCAATGGGTTTCACTTGGTGTGCTTATATTCAGTGATTTTCTTCTGCTCTGTTTTTCTTCTCTTGTTCTTCTCATGCTCACCTCTCACTTTGGTTGGTCTGTATTTACACTCTTTCTTTGAAAGATTTTCTGTCTGTTACCAAGCTTATAAAAAGCCTTATGTGCTACCTGGGAGAATAGTAACAAGGAGTTGGGGCATGTGTTGTTTCATATGGGTTCAGACAAGAGAATTGTCCTGTGGCCTTCATTGTGCATTGCAATCCCAGGGACACTGCGCCTTTCGTTTGCTGTCTTGGTAGCTGCTGGGAGACAAAATATAGACATCATGCTATGCAGTATGTTCTGTACTATGCACAGTTACAAGGATATATTTTCCGTAAAAAATTAAATTAAAGACACGGGATTGTACAGTTTATTCCACCTCGTTCTTCACATCTGCCCAATATTGCAGAAATCTGGATCTTGAGCAGTATATGCCATTGAGCTGTAACTAAAGGATTGATCTTGTGGTAAAAATCGTAACATAATTTAGCCATGTGGACAAGAAGGAAAAGCAAAGAGAAGAAATAGAAAAGAAATAAAACCAATTTCTCATGGACAAGAAGAAAGGGGGAGTGATTGAAACAGGAAATATGAAGAGGACAAGCAGGAAAAGTGATATTTTGCTCTTCAGAAAGAAAAAGAAAATCATTCCATAAATTTAAAAAAAAAAAAAAAAGAAAGGAGGAATCTTAATAGATAGAAGTGGTTTTGCAGACTATAGCGTATTTTAAGGTTGTTAAAAGTAATTGTACGTTTTAATTTCAGAAATAATGGAGTTATCAGTAGCATTCATCTAGAGAAATTGAGATTTTTATAAGACTTTGTCTCTACTTGCTTAGGGCTACTATAATCAATATGGTATTAAAAGCAGTGGTTACCATGTGAAATATGTTTATACTGGACCACACTTCTTTCTGTGTGTTATAATTCCCAGAAGAAATTTCCAAATTGAACTTGGTTATTGAGATGAGGATATATGTGCATTTCCAGTACAAATGCAAGTTTATTCTGCTAAATTTCTAATCTTCCGTTGTTACTGTTACAAAATAAAATTTCTTATATTCCCATTATATATTCAAGCCGCATATGCTAGATGCTACCTGCAGTTAAAAGGTAGCTGCATTTTACTGTAGTTTGGCATACTACACAAGTTAATATGGATATAAGTGCTGTGTCTGGTAGAGAAATTGCATGAATAAAGAATTGAGAGTAATAATGTAATTTCAAGAGATTTTTGGAACTCTATTCTCTGCTATTGTCACTAGATAAATAATATCCTCACCAAAAAAAACAAACAAAACAGGTATAAATATATAGGTGGAAAATCTTAAGGAAAGCCTGCTATAATTTTGAGAGCATGTGTGAAGTTTTTGTAGTGAAATCTAAAGAAGTGGAAAACAGAACCCTCAAGAACGAAAACAAGGATGAATCTTTCTACCTGCTAGCAGTCCTGCTGAATATACAATGACCAGAATTCCATCTGGTCAAATATGACAGTCACCATGTAGAATGAAAGGCAGATGGTTAGAACATGTCCTAGTCAGACCTGCTGAAAGCAAAGTGGCCTTACACAACTTGCCATAAACATGCAGTTCATTCTTGCTGCAATTTAAGCAAATGTCTACCCTAAGTTGTGTAGAATAGTCTGAAGACATGGAGATTGCCTGTATGGTTAGATTCAGCTATTTACTCTGGTGCTTTCAGGATCAAAGCCTCAGCAACTAACTTCAATTCATGTAACCATTTTACAAATGGAATTTTATCTTGCTTGGGCTTATCTAAAAGTGCAGAGTAAATATTTTCAACCCTGCTAATTCAGTCACTAGATTAGAAATAGAGATCATTGTGTCTTATCATTGACTAATCAAGGTCATTTGCATAATATTGCAAATATCTTCAAGGCTGTTAAGATTCAAGATTGCTCCAAGGAATTTAAAGTGTCTGTATTAACTAGCAGAGATTACACCTTGATCAGAAATCTTAATAGTTGATTAGAGCAGCTCATTTTCTTGGACGGTTACCTAGTTCATTTTCCATCTCTATGAACAGGAAAGACTTGGTTTTTAATCAGCCTTAATTTTCATTTAGCTTGATTTTGATGATTAAGAGTTCTGACTTGTGCTTTCATTGGATCCAGTTAGAAACTGGATCTCTTGATGTTCAGTTTATTCAGTACTGAAGGATTACAAAGCTTCTATGTGAAATAACAGTTCTAGTGCTTTTTAGACACTGATGAACCCATTTCCTATAACAGTAATTTTAATTTGAAAATCATGTTTGAATGGAAAATAAAGGTATTGCCTGTCAAACTGAAGAATTTCTTCTTTTGGCCTATGGTATTTTTCCTTTTGGTAGAACTCTTATCCATGATTTGTCTCAGGTGTAAGACCTATCTGATAATTCACGTAATCCAAAGATAAGAGGATGTATAAAGGTGCCTTGTGCCATGGCTTAATCACTGATTGAATTTATAGTCTGGTATTTGTAGGTCAGTTGTATTGTGGAATGAGTGTCAAATGAGCAGAGTGTATTTTTGTTGATCTGTTTCCTGGAAGTTATTAAATTAATTCAGTGATTACAGTCACACTCTTTCCTAATTATGTAGAGCAGCAATTACTGGAAGTGATGCTGCTGAGTAGGCTTATTTTCACCAATGGAAAGCATCTGAAGTATTTATGTCACCATCTCTCTTTAGTATTTGGTAATGTTAATATAGTCTATTGATTTTTTTAATGCTAATTATGGGTCTTCTAGAACTAGCAAAGGCAGGTAAAAAGTCAGTACCAGACTGGACTGATATCAGAGCACCTAATCAGATTTTTCCAAAGACATACCTAAAGATGTCCTGCAACTTCAGAATTATATGTGTTACGACTTTGCGTATCATCAGAAAAGGAAATATCTTGTATCTTATTTGCTTTAGAAGTTCTACCATACCTGTGAAAATGTTTATTACTTGCTCTTTTTGTTCTTCTGCTATTTTTCCTCCTTGTCTCACATGTCTCTACTATAAATTGCATCTAATTTGTGTCACATTTTTATGTCCCTTTTAGGTATTGGAATTGGCATGCTGGTACGGGAATATGGCAAACTGTCTAACTTGGATAAGTTCTACTTTGCATTTCCTGGGGAACTGCTGATGAGAATGCTAAAACTCATCATTCTGCCATTAATCATATCAAGTATGATCACAGGTATGACTGAAAATGTACTGTTAGCTTATGAGATTATCATTGTGGGTTAGCTTTCTTTCTAAAGGAAATAACCCCTAAAAACAACTTGATGGAACTCTGTACTGAGAAATACAGATTTCATACCTTTAGATTAAATTTTTCTTTATATAATGAGAATGAGAAAGGATTTGGAAGGATTAGCACTATTATCTATGACATTATAAAGAGCTGTGAGCTAATAACTTTGCAAATTTATAGATTCTTGTATCTCTCCCTGTTTTCGAGAGTGGGTTAAGCAGTTGCAAATTGCAAGCCCAAAGCTGCAACTGCATATTCTGAGGTACAGAGTTAACTGTTGTAAGTAGTCTCATGTTGCCATTTCACAAGCAAGGGACAGCTGATCTCATAGCCTACTGTCACAAAAAGAGGGCATTCCTGACCTACACTTCCTTGGTCTCAGCAAACTTCCATGAGGTACCTTGCATGAGCTCTAGCATTCACTGAATCCTTCTGTGAGTCCATTCAATTCACTTACTTGGCAAAAATAAATTCAGAAATAAATTAGGGGAAAATAAATCCACTTGTCCTTTGAACCAAGTGAGTGCTTGGGAGACTGTGTGGCCAGGAAGGAGTAATTGAAGGAAAAGCAAAGCTTCCATCTTCTGGGAAAAGCAAGCAAGCTGTTGGCTGGAACCTTCCCCTGCATGCTAGAATTTGCTAACAGTTCACCCAGTGGGAAAACTTTGGAAAGATTTGGTGGAGAAAGCCCAAAGCAAAGAGACAGAACTGAACGTCAAATAGCATTTCCTTAGAAGTAACTTTTTTAGAAAAAGGGAAAGCCAAGCAAACTTCTCTTTATTCTTTAAGTCTTTGCTAAGGGTACAAGGATTGTGACTATTTTCTTTCAGCTTCTCGCAGTGAATCAAGACATATTGGCCACTGTACTGTCCCTTTTCATCTCAAAACCTCTGTTCTGACAACATATTCATGTCCAGATGTTTGTTGATTGGTTAGATGTTAATGAAAATGCATCAGACATTTGACTAAAGAAAAGGAGAGCATGTTGTGATCAGGAAATAAAAGGGGAATTTCAATCATATTTCAAAAGTGTTTTCAAGAAGAGCATATTAAATACAAACTTTCAAGCTCCCCAATGTTCATAGCCAAAAATATCACTAATTTCACAGCAGCACACCCCAAAATGAGTCTATGACAGAAAGTTCTTAAGGGAAGCTGTCAAGGCCTTTTGAGCATATCTGTAATGTAGGGTGAGAGGAATCCAGTGTTAGAATTGAAATGGAGAATGTCAAGGTCTGCAAGATCCAGAATGGAAAGCTGCCAAAGACAGAGTGAGAAATGATGACACAAAATAGTCAAGGGTTGTGTCCAAAGGAATGAAGGAATCAACAATTGTTGGTGTGTAAAGGAGAGGAGAACCTTAGTCTTGACAGGAGATGCAGGAAAAGCTGCAAAGATAAGACTGACATTTCTTTTTTTGAACAAGCTTTTATTTGTGAGTGAAGTTGGGCCCATGTCTCCAGAAATAAATTAGATCATTAGAATAATCATGAAATTAATTTTTTATTAAATGTATCCCTGTTCAGCACTTTCAAGGGGAAACAAGAATCATCCTGTCAAAAAATATTTGGCTTACTTAGTGTATAATGTTCCAGTATGAGTAAACTGCATTTGTAACTACTAACACAAGCTTGGATTTTACAGATTGCAGATTACAGTTATATACAGAGATGACTGTATAATTGGATATGCCAAGGTCAGAATCAGAGCCTCTCATGGTGAGAATGAGATGCTCTGATTCTGACCTTGGCATATCCAATTTCCATAGAAAGTAAGGGCATATTTTTCTACACTTCTATATTAGGATTTTAGGCAAGGGAAAGGAAACAAGATAGATAAAAACAGAAGCTGCTTCGATAGAGTATGTAGGGCTTTGCAAATTAACCACAAATGTCTGTGCATGATGGTTTTCACCATTCCCCTGTATCCGTCCTCAGGATGGTGATGAGATACTGCCTCTTTTAAAATAGGTGTGTTAGCCTTTCAAGCATGAGAAATGCACATTTGAATCAAGTAAGGAAACCTGTGAATGATTATGAAGCATACTAGTCATTTTTCTTCTTTTACACAGAGTCATATAGAATGATTGAGGTTGGAAGGGATCTCTTGGAACTATCTAATCCAATGCCCCTGCTCATGCAGAGTGTCGTGGTTTGATACTGGCTAAACACCAGACACCCACAAAAGTTCTTCACTCACCCTTTTCTATTATAGTTGGGCAGAGGAGAGGGGAAAAAAAAAATTAACGAAGGGCTCAAGAGTTGAGATAAGGACTGGGAGAAAAATACTCTAAGGGCAAAACAGGTTCAAATTTAAAGGTAAAAGGTAAATTTATTATTAACAGAATCAGAGGAGGATAATGAGAAGTAAAATAAGCCTTTAAAATACCTTTTTCCCCCGCCAGCCCCTCCCTCCTTCCCAGCAGCGCAGGAGGACAGGGCGTGGGGGTTTTGGTCAGTTCATCACTCAAGATCTTCTGTTCACTCAGGGAGAGGAGTCTTTGCTATGCCGTGGGGTCCCTCCCATGGGCAAACAGTCTTCCCAAAACTGCTGTGGTGTGGGTCATTCATCCACAGGGTGCAGTCCTCTAAGGATAGGCTGCTCTAGTTTGGAAGCAAGGGCCCTCTCTCTCTATCTCTGGAAGCAGGGCCCCTGTCTCTCTATTTGGGTCTCCCACTGGACCACAGCTTTCTCTGGCATCCACCCGCTCTGGCGTGAGCACTTTTCCCATGGGCTGCGAGTGGATCTCTGCATCCCCCATGGACTGCATGCATTACAGGGGGACAGTTTGTTTCACCATTGTCTTCACCACGGCCTGCAGAGGAATCTCGGCTCCGGCACTTGGAGCACCTCTTCCCTCTCCTTTTTTCCACTGACCTTGGTGTCGCCATGTTGTTTCCCCTCACACGTCCTCACTTCCTCCTCTTCTCTGACTAGAAGAAAAATTGCTGCTCATAGGTACCATTGCCAACAAATTCCACTAATTCAAAGATTCCTGCGGGATCCCACAGTGCCGAGAGGTTGATCTCATCTAGGTTCTGTGCTGGGGAATCGCTCATCATGTTTCCGCTGTTTCATGCAAGCGGTGGTGGCCACCATGGCGCTGGCACTGTTTAACACCTCTCTTCATGCGGGGCACCAGGAAGGAGAAACTGCCGCCGCCACTCCTGCCCTTCTGCCCGTGGGGCGGCTGGCTAGGGATGGCCAGGCGGGCAGGGCTCGCTGCGGGCTGCGCCAAGATGGCGGTGGCCACAGCACATCACCATCCCTGGAAAAAAATGCTCTTGCACTGTTTTGATTTTCTTCTTAAATATGTCATCACAGAGGCATTACCAGCCTCTCTAATTGGGCCAGCAGCATGTCCGTCTTCAGAGCCATCAGGGATTGACTCTGTTGGACATGGTGGAAGCGTCTAGCAGCTTCTCACAGAAGCTACTTCTGTGGCTGTCCCTAGCTACCAAAAAAACCAGGCTGTGTCAAATCAACACACAGAGTCAGCTAAAGCAGTGTCTTTGTGTTCAGATTAAATCTCATGGGTTTTTAAATTTTTGACTATTGTCTCGTATCTTGTCTCTGGGCACCACTGCTAAGAGCCTGGCTCTGCACTCGTTCCCACCCATCAGCAATTTACACACATGACTAAGGTCACTCTGAGCATTCTCTTCTCTAGACTGAACAGTCCCTGCTTTCCCAGCTGTCCTCATGTGAGAGATGCTCCAATACCCTCATCACAGCCGTGGCCCTTTGCTGGACTCAGTCCAGTAAGTCCATCCCTTTCTTGTACTGGAGAACACAGAACTAGACCCAGTACTCCAGGTATAGCCTCACAGGTGTTGTGTTTAGAGAGATCACCTCCCTCCACATGCTGACAATGCTTGTCATAGTGTTTCCCAGGAGTCTATTGGCCACCTTTGCTGTGAGATCTTACTGTCTCATGGTCAGCTTGTCGTCTGCCAGGACTCTCAGATCCTTGCCAGCAGAGCTGTTCCAGCCAGTCAGCCTCCAGCACATACTGGTGCCCTGCACTATTCCTGCACAAATGTAGAGCTCTGCATTTCTTCTTGTTGAACTTCAGGAGATTTATCTCAGACAAATTCTCCAGCCCATCCAGGTACTTTTGAGTGACTGTATAGCCATCTCTTACATCAGCCACTCCTCCCAATTTTGTCTTGGTGATTCATGCCCAAAACTGTTACCTGTAACCAAAATCTAGTATTTTGACATGACATAAATTTATGAAAGGCATCAAAACTTCCTAGATGCCTTTGGACTCAGCACCACAGCCTGGTTACAGTTATGTTCCAAATGAGCCATTGTAACTTTCTCTGGTGCACACAGTTAACCTGCAGCAAAGGCACAATAACATGACAATGTTTTTATCTCATGGTGACCTAATTCATCCCCTTAACTTGTAAACTCAAAAGTATTCATTCTGGACCAGCTGAAGCGTTGTTGCTAGTTTTACTGCAGTAACTTTGTATATATTGTGGCCCCAAGTGTCTGCCACTGATACAGGTTCGGCAGCTGTGATCATCAGATAAAGGCCTTATAGGGGTCTGCATAATAGATATATTCCAAGGAGGTGGACATCCTCAGAACACATCTGGTCCCACCAAAGACAACCAACCAGCATGCAGATTGTGGTACTTTTCTTGCACATCCTACATTAATCAAGAGTGATGAGGTTTCTTTGGAGGAAAATACTGTTGGGTCTGGTTCTAGAAAAGATACTGCCAAACGCAGAAATTTGCCACTAACAGTAAGGCAAACAGTGAGCTGTCCTGTTTGCAATCATAGCTGAAGACAAATCCTGGATCTTCCATAAATTTTTAATTCCCCTTTTTGTTCACTTCTTTACAGTAATTTTTGAAAGTGTGAATTTTGCTTTCGATCTGAAAATTCAGAATTTCAAGGAGGTCATGTGGTCTAACTTGACTTTAGTAAGATTTTTGACACTATCCCATAACATCCCCACAGAACAACTGATAAAATACAGGTTAGATAATTGCACAGTGAGGCAAATTGAAACCTGTCTGAATGGGCAGACCCAGAAGGTTGCAATCATCAGCACAAGTCTGGTTGGGGAGAAGTCAGTAGTGATGTACCCCAGGGTTCAATACTGGGGCCAATCCTATTTAACATTTTATCAATGACTGATGATGGAGCTGAGTGCTTCTTCGGCAAGTTCACAGGCTTGTTCAGTATGCAGAAGAGAAGGTTACAGGGAGACCTTGTTCCAGCTTTCCAACAGATGAAGTGGCCTACAAGAGACCTGAAGGAGGGGTCTTTTCACATGGGCATCTAGTGCTAAGACAGAGGGCAATGGCTTTAAACTGAAAACAAGAAGGTTTAGATTAGATAATAAAAAGAAATTCTTTACTGTGAGGTTTGTGAGGCACTGAAACAGGTTAACCCATGAAGCTGTGTTTGCCCCATCCCTGGAAATGTCCAAAGTCATGCTGGATGGAGTTCTGAGCAACCTGTGTAGTGAAAGATGTCCCTGCCCTTGGCAGATGTGTTGGAACTAGAGGATCTTTAAGGTCCCTTTCAACCCAAACCATTCTATGATTCTATGACACAAAATATGTCACCAAGACATTTTTGAAAACTGAGTCTGTGGGGTTTTTTTAGGATTATAATGTCTTAAAAGGTAATGTCACATACTGAAAAGAATTAGTTTATGCTTTAGAAATGGGAGCTGTGCACAAATGCATGTCCCATGACAAATGATGTAAATCAAGCCCATGGCAAAGAGAGTGGGGGTTGGAATCACTCCTTGAGATTTCAGGATTTTCTGCAAAATTTAAAGTATTAGTAATTTTAATTTGTTGTAATAAATTCCATCTTAGTGAAAAAATCCTCACTGACTTCCTCAATTAAATCAGGAACATGCTTCTTGCTTCTCCTTGGAGCTCTAATTAGAGCAGAAAAACCCTTACCTCTATTTTCAGATTCCAAAGGCAAAATTCTCCGTCTGGTCAAATGGAGGGCTTTGTAGAATGTGGATTTCATTCACAAACGGAGTTCTTCTGAGTGTAAGAGAGGAAAAGCATTGTTTACATATGTCATGTACAAATTGCAATTTGTGGGATTTTTCCACTAACCTGCCTGGAAGCATAACTGTAGCCTAGTAGAAAACTGATATAAGCACTAAGCATGTATTTGTTTTGAAAATTTTGGTTAGTAGGACCTTGCTTTGGGGATGGAATAGTCTGAGTAGTACTCTGCCTCAGAGCCAAATTTTAATTGTTCTCTTCTTCTCACAATCACTTTAATGGATTCAGATGTAAACTTACTTACTCTGACCCAAAAGTCCACCACTGATAATTCAGTTCAAAATATAGACCTCTTTTGGCTACCCATGAGATTTCTATCCCTCAAATTAGTTAACAGCACACTAATGCATTATTCATGTCAAGAAATGATGTTCAGACTCCTGCTGAAGTGACATGAGAAAATTGAAAATGAAAATGAAAAGTCCAGAGTGTTACTCAAGATCATTGCTGACATCAGAACTACAGCTGATGTCAGAACTACTGAGTGTAATACTCCACACCCCAAATCCACTTCTGTTGAAGTAATGCTCTAAAAGAAGAAATATTAGGCAAATACAAAAGCTATGTTATTTTTAGGTGCCCTGTAGGGAGAAGGAATTGAGAAGAATCTTTTGTATGCTTCATGGGAGTTTTGAGACTTAAATCCAGTCATTTTGGAGTACTTAAAATATATAAAATATCTTCGAAAATCTTGGAAATTCACAACTCTAATTTCATTTTGAGAATGAAAACTCCCTGGAGTTGTGCAGTGTATTTCATTAAGGGTCCATAATGAGCAGATTAGTCCCCTTTAATCACTTTTAGCTTTCTTTTTCATGAAGTGAGATTCACACAGTATGCAATGGCAGGAAATGTTTGCAAATCTGTTTTCTGTCAGGATCACAGCAGAACTTAGGTTGGAGACAACTGTCAAGTTTCCTGAACAGTTTTTCTCTTGTACTCGGGTACAAGCTGAGGAAACTTACATGCCCAGTCTGAAGCATACCAATCCACACAAAGTGTCTGGCCTTATTTCCTGCACCTAAGTTCCTTGTTAGTAGCTAGTATCAGGAGATCTGGATCTTAACGCAACACCCCCGGACATCCAGATACTGTGGGAATACCATGGCTCTACTTCCCATCTCTCTTCAATTGGTCCTTCTCAGATGGGTTTATACCATGCTGCCTGCCATATTGATTTTCAAACTATAAGCCATGGATCTTGATGTAGAGGTCTTTCTTCAGGGCTAGAATGCGTTCTGTCAAAAAATTCACATCACATATGTGATAAATGACCTTTCTTTGATGATGTTCTCAGAGTTACCCATAAATGCCAGAAATTTTAGCTTTGTGTTAAAAAGATGTGGCACATAGCACAGCAGGTCCATGTCTCAGATCTCAATATTAATGGCATGATTTTATCAGCTATTCAACATCTGTTTCAAGTTCTGCAATAATCTCTCCCTCATTTCTTATCTTTCCTCCCTGGCAAAATATTAATAAAGCTTTTTCTTATGTTTCTGATCTTCCCTGCACTTTCAGCCTTCACAGACAACTTCAAAGAGACTAGAACAGATGCATGGGAGTTTCTTGCATTGTGAATTTTTGCAGGCTTAGCTATGGGGAACACTAAAATTTCTTAAAGCAGTTGATGAGGCATTTGCAGGTACACATGACATGCTTCAGGAAAAGTGGAAAAAAAGACAGTGTCAATTACCTCTCTCAGGGCAGATGTACGTGAGCTATAAATACAATGTCTCCTGAGCAGTGCGTCTGGCAAAACTATCAAGGTTCCATGACTATGGAAATAAACTCTTGCTTTACTCCAGGGCCTGCTTTGATTACTGGTCCACTGTAGTCTGAAGCATTGTGCCAGTTCCATTTTTCCCAAAGCCAAATATACACTCCTACTTGCACTTGCTACTAATAGTACAAAGGTAACAATTCCACCACAAATCTGGCTTATTCTGACAACTGCTTGAGAGAGAAAAATATCCCAGTGAATTACCGGGGCCATGTGACTTTTCCCATTTGCAGAGCCTGCTGTTTTCCCTGTGTAGAGTATGTTAGATTGTGACTGATGAATGGATGACCAAATGTTGACTAGGTTATTTGTCCTTTTCAGTTGTTCAGAATTAAAGTGTGAGTTTCCTACCTTGGATCTGTGTTGGATCTGTGTCTGGGAAGATACTTGTTTGTTTTATCACAGTGACAAAGCATTTGGGGAATGAAAACAAAACATACAAAATGGGCTACAAAAGAGCTATAATGCAATGAGAAAAAAAAATTGAATTAATCAGATTGTTCTTATTTCTCATGTTTATCTTTGAAAATCAGAACAGTTCAGAATTTAAACAACCACTAATTTATTTATTTTGCCCACTCTATTTGTAATTTAAGTTAGAACATACTAAGACTGTGGTGATGCCCAGGAATAGACCTGCTAGTTCCATTTTATATATACATTCCATGTACATATATTTACAGTACTGTAAAGGAGTACCGATAAGGAAATCGTGGGAGGACAAATCTGTCTTTTTTCCTATAATGCAGGGCATCCAAACCCATTTTTCTCATTCTCATTTTCATCATTCCTGGGATGGCAGCTGCCTCAGCAGTTTCCATTTCTACAAGTCCAAGAAGAGCAGCTATTGGGAGATGCTCCATTACTGAGGCATCCTTAACAGGCCCTGTGCATCACCAGCACAGTCCTTGGGAAATTACTGGTCTAGCTTAACATACACAGTGACTGTTCTGAAGTACCTGCATGTTCTTTGTATGCTTTGCTGTTTCTTAAGCCAAAAGAACTTCCAAGAAAATCAGATCCATTATATAGTATTAGTAAATTAGTTATCTGGGTTCAGATGGGAGACTCACCTCTTCCCCATGTATCATTAGTTGTGTGAAGGTCAGAAAACGTTACAGTACTGTTAATTAGTTTTGCCTTCAGTTGTACTGAGGGATGCTGTCCCTGCTGTCCATGTGCAGTTATTGAGGCAGGCAGGACAGCAGAGTCATAGGCTATTAATGGACAAGACTTTGTGCCCATCTTCTTGATGACTTCTATCACAGTCACCTACTCCTTTCCCATCAATATCAGTTGACCTTTTACAACTGAGACAGCACCTACATTATTTAAGGTTTTAAATTATAGTAATAAAACTTTGAAGTGCACTTCTGGTTCATGAAGCATGATTACCACCAGCTCTCAAGGGCAAAGAGATCCAACACAACAGCCATTTTGTGGCACCAGCTGTCACTGCCTCCTGTCCTAGCCATATCACTGCAGGCACTGCTGGTGGCACCACTGTGGATGGGTCTAAAGTCAGTTGGTATCTTCTGCTGTTCTCTTGTGGAGCTCAGGACATAAACAACTGTTCCACAATACAAACCAGATTTCAGTCACTTTTTTCACTCTATTTCCCTGTGAGTAGATATCACAATTGATTAAAAATGCAGGGTCATGTTAAAGGTGTTTTTTTAATGGCTTGAAAGTTAAATTTTGTCCACCTATACGTTTTGCCACCAATAATTTTGAGGGAATTCAAGTACTTTCAATACTACAGGTTTTCTGTATACACTCCATACGTGTTTCACCAGCAACAGTGCAAGGGTTGTATTTCTGCTACATCCTTGAACTGAATCTGATTTCTGTAATGAATCTTATTAGCCTGTCCATCTTGGCAGATTGATGTGTCATCTGCCTTCCTTATAAGTTTTTCTTATATTCCAACCAAGGAACATCATCTGTCCTGAAAAGGCACTAACTTCAGATTATATAACCTCTAAGAGCTTTCTAGAGAAAAAATTAAAATGTTTCTAGAAGTGATACTGTTTGGAAATAACATTAATAGAAGGCAGTACTAATACCCTCTTTTTGTGCACGTCTCCAATAAGCTCTGTAGGGAAAGATCATAATCCAATGATTGTGACAACTGCCAAGAAGACAGCACAACTGTCCCTTAGCAAACTGATATCCAGGGTCAGAAATTTTTCTTTAAATCTTGCCTGAAATTCCCTCTGTTTTATAATGCTTTTAAGCCTTTCATTGCCATAAACTGTTCATATCCCATTCCAACTCTATCTGACATTTAGAAAGGTTCATTACAACTACTTTTTTCAACCCCATCCTAAATGATCCAAGACATCTTTCAATATTTGGACTGTTGTAACTATTGTTGCATTCCACACTTTAGTCTGTTTGTTGGGGTTTTTTTCAAGTAATCTTTTTTCAATGCCTCTCCAAAGTTAAAAGACCAATATCTGACATGCTAATCGAAGTCTCATTAGATCATGTAAGTAGAAACTGAGAATTTTCTGATTTGAATTTTTTTGGTGGTATTTAAATAGCACGAGCAGATGCTTACGCATTTCCTGCGTGCATCTATCTCTCTTTCCCACTCTCTCCCTCCCACTGCCCCCCTGTCGTGCTAGTTTTTTTCATTTCATTTGTAAGATATTCTTCTGCTGCATTTACACAACATACTAGTGGAATGACAATCATTTGTTCCAAAGAAGTGCAATTAAATTTCTATCAAGTCTGTTGAAAAGGTAATTGCTATAAGCTGCTGTAGAAATCCTTTTCCTTTACAGTACATAACAACGACATTTGAATAGACAGGATAATTGCTATTACGGAAGAATTGACAGAACAGGAATGGAAGACTTCTAGTAAAAACACTAAAGACAGTAGATCATAAAAAATCTCATTTGAGAGACTGCATATCACTGTGTGTTTGGGGCTTCCATTTGCCGTAGCTTTTTCATTACCTGATCTTCTCAGCCAACATCTGACTTGGAACTATCCTCCTAATGAGACTTAGCTAAAGAGGTCATTCAGTTAGCTGGGGAAAGACTAGTTGCAAAAGATCTTTCCAACCCCCAAAACACAGTAAACACAAGGAAAAAATAAAATTATGAGATGCATATCAAGTGAAAGATGTTTGAGAATGATGTACAGGCAATAGTAATCTGAGTCCTTTGTCCCAGATGAGCAGTGGACTCATACATAACATCATGCTGTGTAAGTCCTGCATGGGGGTAGAATTTCAGTAGACAGTTGTGAATTACTTATTTGGTCCTGACAGTCTTGTTCATACACAAGGAATGTGGTACTGCATTTCCCAGAGCGCTCCACAGAGCATCAGGAAAAAAAGGAAAAGATTCGCCACTCGGCTTTTGGAAGAAGCAACAGAAATTGCTGTTGGACCTAGTTTAGAAACTGAAATTTCAGGGAGAATATGAAGAAAATGAGCTTTCGGGAGATTAATGGTCAGCAAACATGCTACAAAATCAAGCAAATAAAAGGGCAAAATGGGAGAGAAAGGGCTCAGAGTCTGAAATGGGAAGAGGGAAAATCACAGATGACTCAAAAATGGCTTCAGTAAAGCATAGGCTCTGAATTCACCACAGTGATTCCCCCACTGCACTTATTTTCTGAATTGTATACAGAAGGATTTTCCCTTCAAAAAGTTACCATAGACCAAGGACAAAAGGAAATACTGGGCCAAGGACAAAAGGACAGAGGACAACTGGCTTTGGAATCTTTTCTTTTCAGAAGCCCTAAGAAAAACATTCTTCTGAATTTATGTTTGAACTGTCCCTAGTTTATAGGACAGCAGAAAGGACCTTTCCTGGAGTGAAAAGGAAATGTTCTTGTTTGTGTCTATAAACCAACTATTAAATAATGACAAAATTTACATGGAAATATGATGAATTCTAGTCTTAGATGTGTGAGATGCCTTCCTTTCCTAGCAGTAGCTGATTAGAGTTGGTATAGCTCATGGAACAAGAACGCAAATTTGGATTCTCTTAGATACATAGAGGAATAAGAAAATAAGCAATAATCTTGCTACACACTGCTTGTGCAAGTAATAAGCTTGTTCATCACTGGAGCTAGAATCTGGTGTTCTCTCCTCAGATAAAAAGCATGTTTGTCTTCTGAAGGTACAGGCCAAATACTGTTTTAGTATTGGTAGTGTTTCCCATTGCAAGTAGAAGAAAAGTATGGCAACTAATTCAAAATTTTCACTTGCATCTAAGAAAGATTGTTTTTATGGCCTCACCACCAGCTCTGTGATGACCAGCAGATTAAATGAGAACTCTCAATACCAGGTAAATGACTTTTCAAAATCACCTCTGAACAGAGAGGTCATACCACAGTCAGATGCAGCTGAAATTTTGATACTTCTCATGTCTTAAATTAGAAACGATTCCCAGCTCCATCTTTTAAAGCCAAGAAACTTCATGCATTTCAGGCAGATATTTATCAAAGGCATAGTGTCAGCACTGTTTTGGGTTTTTTTTCCCTCTAGTATTTTTTAAAGAATAAATATTACCTTTTTGCAACAACACATAACATAGTTCATCCCAGCAATAAAATAACATTACTATTTTTGTATAAAACACTGTGGTCTTCTTAGAAGCATTGCCTATTGAAATTCTTTATGTGCATTTTAAGAGTCACCTATGGTTTTCTATTTTCATATGTCTTATGCAACATTCTGTAAAAAATTTTTGCTGTCCTGGATGTTCACCAATCATATAATTTCCATTATGTAGTTACTGCATATTGCAGCCAGAAGAGCCAAAATGGACATGAAGAAACAAAGTGTGAATACCTGGGAGAAGTTGAGAATTATTTTGTGATTCATCTAGTGACCACAGAAGTTCCTCAATTAAAGCAATAAGGCTGCTGGCAGTTTGGAGCAGTTTCAGAACTGCATTTTGCCTTTGAATCAGAATTGTGGTCATAGTTGAGAAGGTGTAAAAGCCATATAGTTCTATTCTTCAGGAACTTTTGTCCTTGTATTTTTGTTACATTAGGGAATTGGATATCAGAACCCTGAGAGAACTGTGTGCCATACTTGAGTTGTTTTTCCTCAGAATTTAATTAGCTTCTAAAACTAGCAGAGAAATACACCATGTGGCTGGCAGTAGTGTGACCTTGGAAGGGCCTTGAGCCAGACTCTTCCTTCAGGCCCTGGGTCACTTAAGGAGAGCAACTGTCAGTGCTAGGAGCTGGCTAAGTGACATCAAGAAAACACACATCTTGATCCTCAAGTGTAGCTGTGTTGCAAAAGAAGTTAAACAGCCTAGCCTTTTACAGATTATACATAATGATCAATGTGTCGTGCAGATAAAGTGATGATCATGTCAGCTTGCACCCATCTTCAGAAGTTTGAGAACAGCTAAGTACTGCAAGAGATTGACTTGACGATGACACTGAAATTTGTAGAGCAGCAATAAAAAATTCCAGGGAGACTAGGTATGATTGTTGTTGTTGAACAGAGTCAACCACTGCACCAAATTGTAGATGAAATCTCTCACACTGTACTGAAAAAAAACACCTGGAAGCATAAATCTGTGTGCACGGTTGCATGTATTCCAATCTGTAGAATGGTATGACAAATTCTATTTCCCTAGGGAATTAATAAAATTATTAAGTACTGGAAGTCAGAAGACCCCTGTGATTGTTTCCAGTCCTTCATGGAACTATTTTCACTCCCAGATCTCACAGGACCACAGGACTGGTCTCCCAAGAGCATAGTGAACAACTCTGAAATTACACTGTTATACTGGCCATTTGTACATATGCATTTTAACAGGCCTCTAAAGTGACCACATTTTATGTTCAGTGGCTACTGGTAAAAAATTCTGGAACACCATGTTTCATATGTAAGGTTTGTTTTGTTTAAATCAGACTGTTCCCTTAGGTAAAGTAGCTTTATACAGTAGCATTTCAGAAAAGTAGTTTTAAATATGTACAATTTTAAAAAATTGCTGCAGTGCAGCATTTCACTTTGGTAGGGTTTTGAGGTCCTTGGAGCAGAAAGAGTAGAAGGGAGAGACTTGATTTCACTGATTGTTTTGGGTTTTATTCTTTCGCAAGTGTATGTGATGCAAAATAGAAAAAACTGGGCAAAAAAAGAGAAGAGTACTAAGAGCTTCAAGCTGGAGACTGTAACACAGAAAACATGGAAGGTGAATTGCAGAACACCAGACAATTGATTCCAAAATTTGATTTCAGTTATTAAAACCTTAACTCTGTTCTGCTAAAATGATATGGGCAGAGAGGTAGATAGATTAATAGATTTTAGCGTCAGTTGGTGACTTTTGTGATGATCTCACTTAAGCCTTTTTGCATCATAGCCACAGAACTGCATTTTATGCTTCAGTGGCTGTAGCTGAATTAGGAAATATTTTATAGGAAAATGTAAAGGACTATGTGGGCTTCCAAGCAGGGGTTCAGAGATGCAGTGAGGCAGGAGTCAGAGCGAGGAAATGAATTATTTATTAAATTTACAATACCATTTATATATTCTAGTTCTATAAAGCAATTGAACAGTGCTTACACTTCTCCTAGGGTGATTGGTCAAAATCTCAGACACCCACGTAGAAATGTTTTTTCCTAATATAATGTACACAGGATCAGAAGATACCAGATGTGAATGCTATTTACAAAAACCCTATCTATTCTTTACATAGCTTACACAGCAAAGGAAAAGTTCTCACAGAATGAATGCAAAGAGAAAAAATTTCCCTGCTAACAGCATTTCAGCATCCACAGGACTAATCAGAAATACTGCAGTTTTGAAATGCCCAGGGATGGACGCGAATCCATCATGCCTGTTCAAACTCTATACAGTAAATTATATGACCAGTTTATCTGTTCAAATATATTAAACCTGAGGATAGACTGAGGGAAGAAAGAAAAAATAAATTAGTTGAAAAAGTTTAGTGGTAATCCAAAGTAGATAACCAAACCTAATTGCACTGCTTTTGTAATCTAATTTTGAATGACACTGCAGGCTTTCCTTTTGGAGCAGTGTATGTGCCATCTTAGTTTGAGAAATAATTCTTCTTCTGAACTGAAATTGGTGTTGCATAGTAATTTAGTACTACTAACTTTGTAGTTAGTAGTTCTATTAGTGCTTTGCTCAATACCTCTTCCATTAACTCTTTTAGTTATGTCCTGAAAAAAACTAAAGCCATGATGTAACTACAAAGAGAATCTTAATTCTCTGTTATCTTGAGAAAAAGGCTAGTGGCTATCAATTATATTAACAATTGCTCAGTCATGACAGTAGGATATATCTGGACAGAAGTCTGTTATATCATATTTTCCCTGTGTAACAAGCTAACATGAAAAGAAAAGGAGCTTAGTATACATCACCCAGTGCAAATCTCTGTGTGTGGCACTTGTAGCGAATGCTGCTTCAGTCTCTAAATGGAAGCATCATTCTGAATGCAGGCTTCAGAGTACAGCAGTTCCCAAAAAAATGCAAAACACCACACCCATCATCCTCAGACCATACTCATACTTATTCAGCCATGTCTGCCTGAATGATTTGTGTGATTTTATGGCTACCAGCAAAGCAGCAACAACATGGCAATGGAAGGACAGGCTGGATCCCATCACAGTTTGCTCTCTAATAGGATCATTATCCAGTTTAAAAAGGCAGGGGCAAATTTTACCCTTTATTATACCTCTATAATTCTGCTGAGCATAACAGTTTGCTAGAAGAATGCCTGTTACAGGAATCTCCTTTCATATTAACTGTAGGATCTTTATAACTGACTACTCCAGGGAAATATCCTTGCATGATTATTAGGCTCTTGACTAATTCAACAAGACTGTCAGGCAAAAAAAAAAAAGAAAAAAAAAAAGGCACAAGTTTTAGAATAAAATTCCATTATTTACAGGTTTTATGAACTTTTCATTAGAAGATATGGAATGGTGGCAATACCTGTTCACTCTCTTTTGAAAAAATTATGTGAATTCTTCCAATTTATCAGGTGTAGAAGTTTCAACATTGACAGCCTTTGGAAACAGGCCTGTCCACAGAAAGCATTATTTATTACTATCTGTGTGAATTGACACAATCAGGTAACCAAGGGAACCACCAAGCAACAACAAAGAGTAGATTTATTTCATTACCTCACCAACAGTGCCAGGTGGCAGAGACACATGGGGCAGAGGCTCCACTAGGCTTAGCTCATCCTAGCGGCCAGCACGGGGGGTGGGGAAATGCTTGCTGCCTGCCTCTCCGTAACAGAAGGCTTCCTGCACGTCTGTGAGAGTGCGCTATCTCTCCATAGGAATTCCACTTCTCAAAACAGGCACAGGATGAACCACACTAGGCATAATAAATAGAGTTTTCCCACACTGACATTTTTAGCATTCCCAGCTGCAAGGTCACTTTGGTCTAAACTATTCCCTTCTCCTCCCCAGACCTTCTAGTTTTAACCCTTTCCTCCCAAAACTGTCCATTCTCAGGAGTTCTTGCTGAGCCCACAACAATGGAAAAGTCCTACTTTCTACCTTTTTTTTCCCACAGTTCTCAAGGTGAGAGATAGAAATCATGGCCCAGATTCTGTGTCCATTCTGTAATTTGTGCCTCAAACAATATCCTTACTCCTGACAGCCTCCTGTAATAGCTGTGGCATTGTTTTTCTGTGCATTGATCTCTATTTCTTTGCCATATGAATATTTCATTAATTATCCTTATTTGCTCTCTAAGTGAGAGAATCTTTATACTATGGTTTCTGTATATATATGTAGTTCTTCTGTACTCAATCTGATGATACACTGTCCCATGGAAGACCCCAAGATAATCAGATTATGAAATAAAATAACCTTCATTCTCCCCTCTGAGTATTGTTTGCATTTTGAATAACAATTAACAGAACTAGTAAGACATTATATGAGTACTCTAGGCACAAGTTGTCACTGCTGTTAATGTACCTTCTGAAAGAGACATCAACACATGGTTAAACTGTGCTTGCTAAGATCCTTTTTGAGCTCAAAGATCAGTAAGTTACACGTATGTCAGATCTCTTGATTTTTCTTCCTTTGCTTTTGAAACTATTTTTTCCCCAAAAAATGACACTTCTCTGAGGCTAAATATTCTCCTGGTTTTGCTTTTGTATACAAAGGAATCTAGCCAGTCTTTGATAAACTGACTCAATAAACATACAAATATAAATGGATCACAAGTGTACAATAAAGAGACAGCAGTGAATTATTAACTGATGTTGTTATAAACAGACAAGTTTTGGAGTCACAGTGCTCATTTTGCCCTGGTTATTGAGTTATATGTGTACACATACAACTTTTATAAATCTTTTAAACAATTAAAAAATACTTCACGAGAAGTTTTCATCTAATATTGTTGCCAGAAGTTAAGCTGACCTCAGTATAATATCTGTCTCAGCACTTTCTCTACCTTCATTAGTAAATCTACCCTCTGTTCTTGACAATGCCATATACAGGTGGAGAAGTGTGAACGACCCAAACTTCAGAAAAAGGTTTAGTCAAAAATTTAAAAACAGTAAACCCGTTAATGAAGGCAAACTAACCGGATATGATCCTTACTTGTCTGATGTGCCTCTGAGCAACCTGGGATAGCAGACCTGAGGAAATCCCTTCACATGGCTTTTAGCTTTAAAGCCAAAATGTTACAGATCTGGAAAAAGTGAAGCTATTAGTTAAGTGAACAAGGAAATAAATCATGGCATACTCTTATAAACCGAAGAAGTCTAATTAATCACAAACATCAGGGAATCAAGAAAGCTCAATTGTCTTTGTCCTAGAAAAATCCAGGGAAAACAGATTTTTGTGAAGAGGCAGAAGAAAATATGTTGGTCAGCTACAGATATTTTTCAGAAGTACAAATGTCAGTTGGGTATTTAGAAACATCTTGAATAAGGAAAAATTTCCTGCATAGAAATAAGAGACAATAATTACTTCTCTCTACAAAAGTGATAACATTCTTATAAGACTGGGCTTTATTGTTTTGTTTCTGTGGCTGTTTTTTGCAGGTGTTGCTGCTTTGGATTCCAACATTTCTGGGAAGATTGGTTTGCGAGCAGTTGTATATTATCTCTGCACTACAGTGATTGCTGTAATACTAGGTACTCTGTGATTCTGTAACTTTTTAAATCATCAGCATTTCCTCGTTACAAATGTACTGTACTGTGACACTACTGATTTCCCAAGACAAGATGTGGAGATGAGACAGGGTATCATATCAGACAACCTGACATTACTTGTAGTCAGATACAGAGAGAAGTCAGTCCTGCTGTCCACGGTTGGGCTATTTTCATATCCAGTGTGAAGCCACAGGCAATTTCACCACATATTTCAGCTCAGGAATGATTAGGAGCGGTCTGCTGAGGTAAACAGTGACAGCAGTGAGAAAGCCAAATGAACATCAAGGGCCAACCTTAAATACAAAGTGAACTTCCTCAATAGCAAAGTGATAGCTTGTTCCTGATTCTCAGATGGGAAAATATGTAGTGTGTCACACCTGAAAGAATGACAAAAAATACTGGTTCCCTTGTCATCTTGTTTCCTTCCTTTTAGGTTTTATCCCCCTCTGTCACTGCCAAGCTCCAGTCCTACCTCTCTGAAATCTACATCTCCTCTTACAGGAAGTTCATTCCTGACAAGCAACATTGACATGTTCCATATTTGCTTAAAGAAACATCCTCAGTCAGCCTTCTTAAATAAGAGACAAAATAAAATAATCTGTCTCATATGTCTGGGAAATTTCTGTGAATACGTAAGGGAGAATATTATTAAAGAGTAACATTAGTATGTATCTAACTTTGAAATTGTCTCAACTCTAGGTGAGGTGTTAACCTAGAAAATCTCCCACAGTCCTTGCTATCCTAGGTTGTTCCATGGCGTTACGACATTACTTGTCTCATAATGCAGAACTGCGCAAATGCAGTACTGTTTTTATCCACAGATGTCATTAAAAAGACTTGTTCCTGCCCAGCTGAAGGGTCATTCAAATGCCTCTTTCTCCCTTCTTTCTCCCTTCACTGAAATTTAGTAGTTTCATTTGCTTTGGATTTCTTTGGGCTTGTATAAGAAAAAAAAAAAAAAAGAGAAAAAAATAATATTCATTTGGAGAATAACAATAGTAAAAGTGCCTAAAATGAAGCCACTAAAGTAAATGAAAAATTTGTCATTGATTTCAGTATTTACAAGATCAAATCTAGTATTTCTTAACCTACAATTTTTTATTTCTTTTTCCAAAGCCCTTCTCTTACATAACATTATTGCTACCTAACTTTAATAAAACACCCTGTGACTTTGGGGTCACAGAACAGTGTGCACTTGTATTCATATCTGAAAGCTAGTAACAAGAAGAGCTACATAAAGGAAAAGGTAAATAGCAATTAAATGTATTCACACTGCCAAAGCTGCAGGACACTCATCTGAAGCACAGCTAAAGTAATTAACCCTCTTGATGAGCAATAGTGATGTAGTACAATACATAAAAAAACAAAGCTAAAGTGATGAAGTCTAGGGTCAAGCCTGCAAGTAGCTCCCGTGTTAGGGGAACCCACACATTTAAGGACACCACCTGCACACTTTTCTTTTCTGCACATACCAGCAGAAGCACCCAGGGAAAGTGTTTGTTGAGTTGAGCTCACAGAGACTTTGGCTACACAGAATATACTACAAGATATATATACACAGGAAGAATGCACCAATGCCTCTGCTTGCACTGTGAGCTCTCTGCTTCTCCTTCTGCAGGGATTGTCCTTGTTGTGACCATTAAACCTGGAGTGACTCAAAGAGCAAGTGAGATTGACAGAGTGGGCAGTACCCCAGAAGTCAGTACTGTTGATGCCATGCTGGATCTGATCAGGTGAGGTTTTCATTTTTAGTTTCCATATGTCCTTTGCAGAAGTCCAAACAAACGCAATAAAGTTCTGATATGGAATACAATAAAATGCTTTCTGATTCTGTTTGGAGGTATAAGGGGAGAATAACTTGTATTTCAACAAATTAGACATTTTAAAATATACTCAAAGTGGTTTGTTTAAAAAATTTCTCTTTAGACCATAGACTTTGGCTAATAAACCAGTGACGAAAAAATCCCTCCTTCACAGAAATTGACATGCAAGATTTATCTATTATGAGGAAAAGATCCATAAAGGATTGGTGGATTACTGGTGGATTACTGACTGGCAGCTTCTGTGTAATCCATAGACAACCAGCTGAAATTGCAGTGCTGTGATTCTCCTCCTCAAGGCAGGATGCAGAGTAACAGATGCAGTATGTAAAGATTTCCAAGGGTTCCACAGTCAAGAAGTTTGCTACATCACCAGTATCTAAGGCAACCTTATAATGTGTCTTTCCCCAAAAGCACCATGTGTCCTTCCTCATTAACATCATGGACAGTAATAGATACTTTAAAGTGGTTAGAAGAAGGAAACCCCTAGAGAAGTCTGCAGAAGACACGTGCAGGTTTTCAGAGCTACTGTTTTTAACAAATTTGAAGAAAAAGAACACAAAAAAGGCTGCATTTCCAGTAGAGGCTAGGTAGTACCTTCAAAAATATTTCTGTCAATTATTTTTTTCTTCTGGTGTATTTATTGTCTATTCTGGGTCACTATTCCTGCCTACCATTTTGTTTTTGTAGAATTTTTACTTAATCTGTCATGTAAGAATCAACTGCCACATATCCAGTAGTTTGGGAGTTTGCTATAGATTTTAGCTCAACTTCTTGCAAACAAGTTTAACACTGTAAATTAGGAGTTAAATGATCTGAAATTCTCTTTTAAAAGAATTAGAATTAATTTTCCTACATATATATATTCAAAAATATGGATAAAAATAATGGATTTAACATTCAAATCCAGACAGTCTTGTAAAGATGAAGGAAAACCCACACTTATACAAACTGGTTTTGGTTTTGAATAGATTTTGCTTTAAAAACTTGAAAACTAAAGGCAGTGAAAGATCTGTAAGGGAGATTAAAAACTTCTGCTTCAGTATATAAAATGCATTTTTCTGCACTGGATTGGATATTTACCAAATACCTAATTAATGCTTTCTTTTGCAATTGTTCGAATCTGAAATTGGTATTTGGAAAGGAGTCACACAAATGCGTTGCACTAAATCTCCTAATTTGTCAATGTGTGAAAATGGTCCTTGACACCAGAATAACACAGGAGAATTTACCATTAACCAAGATTTATTTCTGAATTCAGAACTACAATAGAGCACACCAAATATCTGATTCTTACAGCACAGCCTTTGTAAGAGGCTTTTTATTTTTATCTTCTGCCTATATTTGACGCATCCTATAAAGATGGTGTGTCCTTACTGTGTATTCCTTATGCAAGTCATGGAGATAATGTAGCAGGGAAAAAATACACTGGGTTTAGTAGCTCACCAATAGAAATGTCAAATACTAAAAAATAAGCCAAAAAGTTCAACAAGTGTAAGTAGGAAAACAGTCATTGGGAATTATTTCTTTGGAAAAAAAAAATCTGTATCTGTATATTTATATCTGCTGATGCTAAATATACTCCTTTCTGCTAAAAGAAACACAACATGATCTGTTTATAAGCATCATTTTTTTTCATTTTGTTTATAGCAAACAACTTTTTCTTAGTATGCTGTAGTATTGAAATGCTTCTATGCTTGTTAACAGGAATATGTTCCCAGAGAACCTTGTTCAGGCCTGTTTTCAACAGGTAAGTTTGAACATTCCTCTTTACTTCTGTAGTTTTCATTGTTAACCACAAATTATTTTCTTATGTCACAAAAAAGTTGTCAGGCAAGACTTATTTCTGAGAAGTCCAGGAATATCTTAATCTCCTATAAAAAGGTGGGGGTTTAAGGTATCTTAATTCCATTTCCATTATGATAAACACTCTGTTATCAGCTATTAAGTCCCAAAAAGACACTGTTTAAGAGCTGGATGCAGAAACCAAGCAGTGTGTAAGACAAGATTTTTCCTTTTGTGACAACAAGAGTTAGAAGAACCATCTTATGAGGATCAGTTTCATTGTTCTTAAGGTCCCTCAGTGTCTGACGAAGTCTTTGTAAGTTAGCCCTGACGTGTCTCACATCTAATGTCAACTGCCGGACCAAATCCTTTGAAGGAAAAGGCTGATAACTAGTAATCTATTCGAGACATCTTACAGGAAAAGTGAATGTTGCAAGATGAAAAAGGAAACTTCTGTCTATATATTAGACTTCTCAGTTAACCTTCCCCAGAAATTGATATCAGATATGCTGCTGTGCATAACTCATTTTATAAAACTTCTCCATGTAGTTTTTCTCATCATTACCAGCCACCCCACACTAAGGGGACAGGCTCTTTTAGGGATCCTTGACAGAATGATGGTGGCACTGAACTGTAGTTACTATTAAAGTTTTATTTTCTTAATAGAAAATGATGATTAGTATAGGACAGAACTTCAGAACAATCAGAATAGCACAGAATTTCTATGAGCAGAATCAGTGAAGTACAATTTTATAGTAGCTCCATTTAACTTATGTTTTCTAATCACCTGAAGCCACTGCAGATTTGGTGAAATCTTAGTACTTGGTTTGCTGTATCAACGTAACAACCATAATCTAGGCTTGAAAAACATATAAAAGAATACAGGTTGGTCACTCAGTCCTCAGAGGAAGCAGACAATGATGGAGTCATCCCTGACCACCAGGTCTCACTGTCCTGCAGCAGTTTTGGTCCAAGTTATTCATTAGGACTTGTACCTGCTTGGTTTTATGTCTGGCTGGGTGCCTGGAACATTTAAGACAAATAAGGAGAGGAGTAGTCAGCCTAGTGCCCAGGAATCTGGAGGCTAGCAGGGAGTGGAAGGGTAAGTCTGTTTGGTTTGTCTGCTTGGTGCACAGGACCTTAAAGACCTGGCAATGAGGGGAAATGGAAATATGTAACCCATTTGACCAGAAAGAATGGCTGTTTGCCTTACATAATGGCATTAGTTACACTGACCGTGCCACCAAAGGCCTGGTTGTATCAGGTGCATCTGCTCTACAGACCTCTCCTGGTATGGCTGTCGGCAGTTTGCTCCAGAGCGTTTGTTCCAGCAAAAATTCTTGCTATTGTCAGGAGCTCTAGCTCATGCCCTGTTGTGGTGGCTGAACCAACAGCAGTGGTGGCCAGGGGGCCACAGAGCCCAGGTAAAGAGGAAACTGTTGGTGGGCCAGCTCCAAAAGATCCCCCTTTTGTGAATGAGTTTGATGAGAAAGGTTTCTCCTATTGAATTCCTGTGATCCTATGTAGATCCTGTCTGTCTGATTGGCAGTTGACAGACGCCCCTTGTATCCCCTAAAAGGATGTAACCTAGCCTCCGTTCCATCCTTTCCTTCTCCCCAAAGGTTGTTGGTGTATTACCCTGCCCCCTTTCTGTCCCCTTTTTAAGTGTGTCCCAAAGAGAAGTTTGCTCTCTCAGACCCTTTCGAGGGAGTTTTGTAATAAACTCTCGAAATTCTGACCGAGGGCCGCCTCACCTCATTCGTCTCTGGCTACGCCTGGGCTGTTTACCGGCCCCGTGCACGCATGGTTACGTGCATCCCATCGCACGGGTGAGAAAGCCAGCTTGTGAAGTACAAATGTACTGCTGAAGTGTCCCCTCCTACGCGGGACACTTCTGGACAAGCAGCAGCTTCTCCACCAACGCCTGCAGCATGGCATCAATGCCCCACAAGACTGCAGCACATCCACGGGGTGTCCAAGAGCCTGGGGAGCACAATTCATAGCATATTATTTGTGAATCTCTTAGTTGAGCTACAGCTTCTGAGGTACAGGGCCCTGATGTCACATGATTTGGAAAACAAAGTCTTTGTCTATGTTTGCTACCTTCAAGTCAGATTGGTTAGTTTTTCTCTTATTTTTACTGGGCGAAGGCTATGCTGTTGTCTATTCTTCAGTTTTCTCATGTTTCTAAATAAGCTTTTCTGTTTTGTGTTTTTTTAAACTTTTCCAGTATAAAACCAAACGTGAAAAAGTTAAAGCTACAACTGCTGTGGATAAAAATAGCTCCATATTTCGAGAAGAACCCACTACAACTGCTATGACAGCAAAGGCTTCAGAGGTGCGACCTTTATCCTTTTATTCCTTCATAATATATGAAGTAGGGAGAAAGAACATGGACTAAATTTGGTTTAGTTCATGTGGTTAGTGATGAAGAAATGAAAGGAAATAGCACATAGATGGATTTTAGCAAGAGCACAAAAGTTAACAAGTAAATGCTTACAGGTCATTGAGAGTACATTCCAGTAAGTTTTAAGAACATCAGAGGAGCAAACAGGTAATTGACCAGTCCAAAGATAATAGATGAAGATTGATTAAATTTATTGCTTATGAATTTTCAATTTTCTGAGAAATTAAGCAGTCACCGTGGAAAGACTAGATGTATGTCATCATGACATGTTTGAGTAGCAATGACTAACTGTAAGCATTAAAGAAGAAAACAAGTTGAAAATAATAATAATAAATATTTTTTAACAGAAAACAAAACAATATAAAGCATTTGTTAATTAATTGTTTGTTACTCTGAAAAAAACCATACAGAAACAAAAGTGAAGAAGACATTTAACAGGCTTTTCATTAGAGGTGTGGGAAGCTTATAATGGTGTATAAAGTCTAGACTTACTCTGGAGGAGAGGGAGAAAGGAATTCAATAGAATGTGAACACAGAACTACAAACAATACCAAATCAATAGACATTTTATTATACTCCTTCCAAACTCCATCTCAAAGTAATAATAGCATGGGAAGATGAACTATATGAAAAGACATTAATTAAACCCTGAACCAGAATGTAGTGAAGAATTGCACCCTTTCCTACATATGTTCATGCTGTACAGAAGAATGTATGAATACCTGTTTAGTAGGATTTTTATGTTATGTGCATACAATTCTCCTATAAATTATGCAATTTCACTGATTTCCCAGTTGTTATGTAGTGATGAATTTATCTTAAATCCAGATACAAACCCTTGAATGGTTCAGAAACAAACATAAGGATTCTACATCTGTGTTTTCTTCTCCACTGGGGAATAAATCTTGAGTGCAGGGGAGTAAATTTGGAAACCATGACTGTGGATACCTAGACTTTGCCATATCTCATGTCAGAAGTCTATAGAATGGACAACACAAATTAAGAGGTGCTTTACTCCCTGCTACAGTTTGGTCAGACCTTTGTTTGGCCAGATCCTTGTTTGGCTTTAAAATACAGTGTTCAAGTTCAGTTTAGTGCATTCCTGAACTTGCCGACTTGTCACTTTCAGAAAGCCAGTAGAATGGCTGGGAAAGAGCTTCATGCCTTTCAAAAAAAATCTAAATGTGTTTTCGTATTAGAACTCTTTAAAGTAAATTCATTATTTTCAGATAGTACTTTTTTTCTCTTGATTCCAATCTGTAGAACAAAACCCAAGAATATAAAATCGTGGGCATGTATTCCAACGGCATCAATGCGCTGGGGTTGATTGTCTTTTGTCTTGTTTTTGGAATGGTTATTGGGAAAATGGGAGAGAAAGGACAAGTGCTGTTGGATTTCTTCAATGCGCTGAACGAAGCTACAATGAGAATAGTTCAGATAATTATGTGGTAAGTCCAAGGATACACTGGCATTTTCCAACAACTTCTTTAAGTGGATTTTGTCATTGAAGTGGTAGGAGTAGACTCAGACTTCATGTTTGCTTTTGCATAGTGCTTTACAGAAAGCAACATTCAAAGAAAGGTTGGTAAAAATTTTCCTTTCTACAGAATTTGATTCATTTGAGGAAAATAGAGACAGGGCTGTCACTTAATATATACTAAAGAAATAGTCCTATTGGTATCCAAGAAACCTGAGGTTTTTAGACATTCTTGCTAGATGTTTATAAAAAACTAGTGCACTAGTCACTTGAGGACTCTTTTGAGGATAAGCATTACCACCCAATATGCCCTTCTGAGTCTTGAACATTATTCCCTGACAGACATTATGTTCACAACAAGTTCCTTTAGAAATATGAATTAGTATTCAAGCCACAGCACAGAGCAAAATTCAAAATGGTATGCAAAATACAACTTAGCATCATCTACCTCCTGCTAATAGGTTTTGTGCATCTACATTCTCATAATATTCTCAGACAAGAAAAACAAATTTAAAATATAGAAACTCATCTAATAGTGTTTGGTTGGACTTCACAGCTATTCACAGAATTTTGTCTGTGCAAGTCACAATTACAGGATCAGGACTATAAGTACACACAATTCCTTCCAGAGTTTGATCCTACATGTGGAGTGCCTTGTGCCACTTACTACAGTACTCTATTCATATGCACGTTTCATACCAGTACCTTGTCAAATCTGACCCTTCCACGGATTTTTCTTACATCCCAGCACATTGAGGTATCCGTAAAACAGTAAACCTGTCCAGGGTTTAGTTGCACACTTCTTACTTCCTTAAAGAAAGGTAAATTAATTTCTGCAACTGGTCCTGTGCTAAGCAGCTAGTTTAGTCCCAGGCTAAGTTCAAGCCCAATGAGATAGGCTGCCTCAGTCTGCAGAAACTACCAACAATGAGACTCCAGACTTTGCACATGCCGTACAGGAATTTACTTATAAATCAATTATCCATTTTCTTGCGTGTGCCAGGAGCTGTGGCTACAGGCTCCCTGAGTTTCTACAGATGTGGGAGCTGTTGTTTGAAACAAGGTAGAGTTTTGTGTGGAAAGTATGAGAAATTAGATCTGTTTTTATCAAGTTCAGTGCTTAGAGGAACTAGGTATGCCTTCTTTCTACAGAGATAAGGTACAATTTTGTTTATGAGATAGCACACATACATTTTATAAATTTATAATTTATATTTTTAAATTGATACATTTTATATATTCACAAATTTCTAGATTAATTTATACTGCTCAAAGCTCTGAAGTCGTAACTTGTCTCAGTGACAGCGTGCTCTCTGGAACCAAAAAGAATGCAGTGGAGCTGGTGCTAACATAATTCATGATATTTGCCTTGAATTTCTGTAGGCAGTAGCCTGTGCAGCTGTTCAGATCCATAAGAGATGGCCTTCTGCAGGTTTACTTTATTCTGTGCAGATATAGCCCCCAGTGCTGCAGGGCAGCTCCTCTAACTACAGGAGACCTTTTCCATCTGTGTGTGATTACAGACTACACAAATACTGGTCTCAACCCTGCCAACTTCCGCTCCCAGGGGAGCCTGCGCCTATACGTAAACATTTGCTGTAACAGGGTCAATGCCCATACCCCTTCCCAACTTCTGTGTATTCTGTGACACCAAATTATACAATACTATCTAGACTATATGTAGAGTCACGTTTACTTTGATTTTCCAGTCTTTTTTCATCACCTCGTAACCTTGCTGCAAATGAATAAAGTCCATTGTATAACATAAGAAAAAAAAAATCTGTTGTTGTGAAATAGGATATCAAAACATATTTTCTGTCTGTTTTAAAAAATTACTCTGGGAGAGAAATTATTTTATGGTGAGCATGCAGTATTTCTGAGAAGGCATTTTTGATAGCTTTATTTTTGCTTTCTAGGTATATGCCAATTGGTATCGTGTTTTTAATTGCTGGGAAGATAATAGAAGTTGAGGACTGGGAAATCTTTCGTAAATTGGGTCTTTATATGGCTACAGTAATAAGTGGGTATGTCATTTCTTAAAGATGGAATTGTATGTATGCAGTTTTGGAGCTCAGTTGATTACCTCTCAATTATCAACCATATCCAGTCTTCTAGGTCAGAGACAAAAACTCTCATCAGTGAAAATTATGTGAGGATATGTGAGGATGGTTTGAATCCACTTTTTGCTGGATGCATGTCTTGTTTTAAAAAGTCACTGCCTTGCATTCTAAAAAAACCAAAACCCAAATGCAAATGCTTTTCTTGTATTCATTGTTTCATCTTCACAGCTTGTGCTGAAGCAGGAAATATTGTTGTATTAAAGGTGAGGTTATGAATTATGTCTTATTGGGGCTTGCCAGCTATCAAACATACACATATATGTGTATTATTTTGGGAACCTCCACAGAATTTTTGGGCCCAAGGTGTAGCAGCATAAAACAAACATTCTCTGCTGAATACAGATGCATAGTAAGAGCAGTGCACAATAAAGGATGCCAAAGAGACTGATCCCTTCCCTCCCCAGTGCTGAGCAGACAGCTGACATCAAGAGAAGCACTGGGGATTGCACTGTTTGCTAATTCCTCCTTCAAGGTTAGGGTAGGTGGTGAGGCTGCAAAAAGAGAAGTTGCAATCTGAATAACATAGCCAAGCATCAGAACTTTTTTCCTATTCTTTTTTCTTAGCCACTGTCTATGTAGAACAGTCTGGGTGGAGGAGGTTACACCTGCACAATGTGCAGCCTTTCAGCAGTGGAACTTTAGAATAACTTAACTGCTCCAAATGATAGGTTATAATAATATCTGAAGACTATCCTACAAAGGACCCTTTTTTTTCAGATAAATGGATATTACAGTCCCAATAAGTTAAATATACTTAAATTTCTATTTCCAATTCAGTGAAGCATAGCCTTCTAGGCAGTCTTGGTCCATTACCTTAGCATCCACTCCTATAATTCCTTCAGTATACTAAGGATTTATATATGTTTTGTCTAGAGCCTAGATCCAAAGTTGTTCAAGAGTTTCTTTCCCCACACTTCATGCATTTGCATGCTATTCTTCAAACGTCATTCACACACTTTCTGACAGCCAAGCAAAGAGAATGGTAATGTATTAGTCTTAAATGCAAACTACTTTATAAATAGTCAAGAAGGATCTCTGGGGTTTCTGCATTAATCTGTGCTAGATAAGCACATTTATTTCAAGGTTGTTGTTTTGTTTTATTCATAAGCCAGTATGTTTGGACTAGCTGTTTGAAAATCAGAGATAAAATTTCTTTCTAAATAAGAAATACAGCTCCAGAAATAGCACTGATTCATAACTTTTTCAAAATGTTACAGAGATGAGTGCAAGTTATATTCATCTAATGCATTATGCAGCTTTTTTTGAGTATTTGTTTGCACTTGGAAAATAAGTCAGATTTTTAAAGGTTTCAAAAGTTGATATTTGCCAAGAGATGGTAAATCAAGACTCTAATATCTTCTATACAAATTATAAATGACACCCCAACCACAAGCTAGAGAGAAATCATTGACAGAATGACAGTGTATCACTTCCACAGGTTTTCTGTGTTATTAACTCCAGTTAATTCAGAGGAGGAATCTGCTGAATGGATTACTACTGCCTTTTGACTTCAGTTTTACATCAGATAGCAAGTTTTACAGTTTTAGATGTGATAGCAAGTTTTATGACTATTTACTTAACGGTTACTGGTTACAGGTTACTATTTGTACTGTGACAAGGCACGTCTTAAGATGTGTGTGAAGACACAGTGCCTTCTCCAAAGTACTTTGATTGTAAAGTAAACTGCCATTACATAGTCTCCTGTTTAGCTGGTAACCATTCATTTGACAGGCACAATTTTAAGTAGATCCCCAGGTGCCATCAAAAACATTGTATGTAGTGAGCACCTTTGCATCCTTGGAGAGAAAAAATCTCTGCTCCTCCAAACATGAGACCATTTTCCCTGACAGGTGCTTGGGTAGATGTCTGCAGCATTTCTGTTTCCTGCAGAGTAGCCTCCCATGAGTGCTGCTCAAGGTGTTGTAGATAAGGGCTAACAGCAGCGCAGTCTCTGCAAAACTGACCATCGGGGAGAGCATGTTGTAATCAGATCACAGAAGCAGATATGGACACGTACATACAAGGCTATAGACTGCAGGGAAAAGGTGCTTGTTCTACATTTTTCAGTCTGCAAAAATACCCTTTTCCCTTACTCCTCAGGAAAAAGGAGAAATGTTTTTCTTTGTTTAGGTTTCTTAAAAACTACTGTTCCCACCATCATTTTGGTTTTCATTCTTAGGTGTTTGACCTTGTCTGTTTGCACTGTATTCTGTTCACTGACATCTTCTGTAACTGCTTATCATCCTCTCTTTAAGCTTGAACCTGAAAATAACAGGTTATCTTAAACATTTCTTGTATTCCTTGTCAAGATAATTCTGCAAGAGCATGAGTGCTGGTCTGTTTTATCCATTGCTTTCTTTCCTTTAACCTCCCTATCCAGCTCACCTTCTTCCCAACTTTATTATTCATGACCTTTCATAGCCTCAGCCCTATCAGCACTCATCCACCATTGTCTGCAACTCATCTCAGTCTCTATGTCTCATTCAGGTCACCATGAGGGAACAGACTTCCCCCAGTGTCTTTGGTCCAATTTGCCACTAAGTATCTCAAGTCTCTCCCAATTAATGGTTGCAGAGTCACAATGAGGACATATTAGAAGTTACAGCAGAGGAAAGTCAAAGTCGAGGCATAATTTAAGTGCCAGAGGGAACACAGGCTGAAGGAGATAAGAAAAGGAGAAAAAAAAAAAAAACCAGCAAGGCAGCTGCATCCCTGTAAGAGATATTCCTGTATGGAATGGCAGCTTGGGATTCTGAGGGACAAGATTCTTCCTAACTTAAAAATGAATGCTATTAGAATTTCTATTTTCAGTTACTTAATTATGATTTTTGGTATAAAAATTTCTGCTGCTTGCAGAGAATTGCATTTTGTGAACAAAAATAAATATTACTTCAAATTTGTTTCAGGAAAACCAGTAGTAGCAAAGCAGATATACAAAAATACTTTATTTTGAATAATGTCATGTTCATTCTGCTACTAAAAAGGTGCAGATCTAAATTTTTCAAATAACTAAGTCAGTATGCTTTTAGACTTAGACATACTTGAAATGCTTACTCTCATTAACATTTTATTAAGACAGTAAATGGCACCCATACCACTTTTTTTTTCCTATATATTCTGCAGAATTCAGTTTGTTCTCAGGCATGTCACAAATCTAGCAATTTATACATTGGTGCCTTGTGGTGGTGCATGTATAAATTGCTATGTTTCTTTCTAGAGTTATTTACAAAATTTTATCAAGATGTTGCATGCTATTATTTACATTCCACTAAATATGTCATATGTTCCCATACAGAATGAAAACTTCAATGCCTATAACTTTTAAAAAGATAATTTTTCCAAGGAAACAAAAATGTAGCTTTTGTGGATGATTTTTTATGCTGTTGTGGGTTTCTGTACTGTGACTACTGCTCTCTTAATTGTCTATTTTGGGCAGAACAAATGGTACCATGATTTATTGCTATCTTTATCAACAGCTCTGAAACCATAAAGCACTATTACAACACAGGCATGTGCACATGAACATATTGTGAGGACAGAATAAAAATTCCAAGGTCATAGGCGACAACAGTTTTTGGGTTTATGTTTCCAGGCCATGTGATAATTTCTTTTCATAAAAAGCTGACGTTGCTATAATTGCAACCTTCGAACATTGGGAATATTTCACAGACCCTTGAAATGCATTTCATTTCAGACGTACTTAGAGCAGTCAGTTTACATCTTATCTTAGTGCCCACAAGCTCTGCATTTATGTGCATTCAGATTACTGCACAGTGTTCAAAATTAATGCATAAGTTGAAGCATGATTTTGTCCCTGAAATCTATACAAATACCCAGGCAAATACATCAGAGATGCTAAAGTCAAGAGAGCAAGTTGATCTTCTAGGAGTCAACTCACTTAATTTTAAAAATTAATAGTTTCAAAATACAGTATTTCAGCATCTTACAACATTAAAAATGCTGACTACATATATCTCATTTAAACAGTCTGAAATACCTCACTACATTTTAATTGTAGATCTGAGCTTACCCAGTTTCCCCAGAGCAGGTGTGGATTTTTCTAAAGGTCCATATTTGAAGTTTCTGCAGAAAGATGTGCATTTCAGCTGTCCCTGACTGGAAAGCGTATTTACCTTCACTTCCAAAACATGGTCTGTAATAAGGGCGGATAAACTGAGAATAATAATTTGATTTGATTTTCTGATTTGTCTCTGGTTTGCATTGTAAGGATTTGGCAGAAGAGTGAAGTGTTTTAGTGTTATTGCAAATCACCCTCTGCACATTAGTTGAAATATTATGTATTAGTTTAGGCTTCTCATTTTCATCAGTTTAAAATTATTTCCAAGTCAGTTCTTGTTCAGCTTAGGAAAGAGAGACAATTCATATATGGTCTCTCTCTCCTTTTCAAAAGGAAGTGTAGAACAGCATTAGTCTGTTTTTTATTAATATGGCGTTCTCTAAATTTTGCACATAGGTGTCACTTTTTCCTAAGTGTACTTGAGGACAGAGCTGGGTACCTATTATCACCATCTTAGTAAAGCAAGACAATGAGATGGATCTATTTGCTTAACTATTTGATTTTATTTTGCAGACTTGCAATCCATTCCAGTATAATTCTGCCACTGATCTACTTAATAATAGTAAGGAAAAATCCTTTTCGGTTTGCCATGGGGATGGCTCAGGCACTTCTGACAGCCCTCATGATCTCTTCCAGGTAAACAAATAAACATCTTTTCTGTAATGTACTTAGTAGTAATTGCATTGTTCGTGCTCTGATTTTATTGCCACTTTTTTAAAAGCCTTGGTAACAGCTGGACAGTTCTCAGTCCCCTGGAGGCTGAAATGTTTTCGTCATTATTTCTGTCATACCCAAAGGGCACTACGGAGCACATTAACCCTAAACCAAATGAGAGTCTGCCTCTCCCAGGAGGAGGCAGTTCTTTGCCATTCAGCTCATTAGCCACAGGCTTGACAGCATTTAAGCTGTTGCACATTTTTTGTGACTACATATACCATGGCAATTTACCATGTAATTTTGAGAACAACTGACACTTAGCTATTTCTTCCAATAATTAGAAGATATAACAAAAGTTGCTTTGCTTTTTCATGGTGCAGCCTTCCTTCCTGCCTTAGATCTCCATTTGAGTCATAAAGCAGATCATGCTCTGAGGAAAGGGAAACATAATGGAAATGGTGTGTTGTTGCCTGCACTTACTTTATGTGTTTCATTATGTGCCAGTTCAGCAACTTTGCCTGTCACCTTCCGCTGTGCAGAAGAGAAAAACTTGATTGACAAAAGAATCACGAGGTTCGTTCTTCCAGTTGGAGCTACCATCAACATGGATGGCACAGCTCTTTATGAAGCAGTAGCAGCCGTATTTATTGCACAGCTGAATGACTTAGAACTGGATATTGGCCAAATAGTTACCATTAGGTAAGACTAAAGCCATCACATGCATTTTGTGTGAATTGAGATTTTTTATGAATGGTACGTTAACTTTGGATACCCCATGGGAAAGTTTAACCTATCATTCACAGCATAGGAAATAACATTCTCACTTCTTGATCCAAGGCCTAGCCAATGCAACCTGATGAGGAGGTAGGATGGACCAGGATATGCAGCTGGTATATGGCACTGTTATGAAAATTGCCATTATTCTTCCCTGCAAACACTCGCAAATCTAACTCAGCCTCTACCTTTGATCTGTCCAGTTTGCTTGTTAGAGATGCGTTGCCTGTTATTCTGCAGTGTAACAATAATATTACATCAGAACATGGCTTGTCCTATAAGCTTCACACCAACTTTGAGTAAATACAATTCAACAGGAAAACTGAAACGTTTAGGCTTCTTTCTTGAAGTGAAATAAAACTATTTGTGCCAGGAAACAGAGTTTCTGTGAGTAACATGTATTCTGAATGCCTTTTCTGGGTTTTATTTGGGATTTAGTGTCACAGCTACGGCAGCCAGCATTGGGGCTGCAGGCGTGCCCCAAGCCGGACTTGTCACCATGGTGATTGTCCTGAGCGCCGTTGGCCTGCCCGCCGAGGATGTTACTCTGATCATTGCAGTTGACTGGCTTCTGTGAGTTTAAGGCACCTCATCTTTAATTATTTTTCCTTTTTCTTTTTTTTTTTTAATGTTTGCATAAGTTGCCTGGAAATGTGTGAGTTTGAGAAAGAAAGCAATAAAATCACTTAGGACTGTTGCAGAAAATGGACAAAGATTATTCTTATGGCCGGGCTTGTTCAGACTTGAATGCAGTAATGGCTTTAATTGTGAGAGAAGTCCTAATGCATGGGATGACAGTGAATAACCTCACATTCAGAGATGCTTTCAGCCATTAAGATAGTGGTCACAGCACTAATAAATCATGAGCATCATCCTCAAGACAGACAAATTTGACAGTACCAAGAAATGTCTCTAAAGTGTCAGAGATGCCATCACATTATGCTAAACACGTATGTCATTCCTAAAAATCAAATGTAGCCACAAGCTGCAAAGCACACAATATCCATACACTGGCAGCGGAGCGCAACATGAACAAAGCAAAACTGACCCTGGATTCCACATGCACACATACAGCAGGCTGTGCACAGGTCTATGCTGCCAGCACCACTTTGCTAGGGCTGTTCTTCACTGAGAGCACTGGCCCAGCCTTCGATCAACAAGCACACACGTAAATTCAGAAAGTGTTCCTTATGCCTAATTCTAACCATATCAGAGCACTTCAAAAGCTCTCAGTCCCATTCATCAGCTCTTTCTGGAGAGGAGCCTTTTTGCCAGAAATCCTTTCTGTTCAAGTTACACCAGTGTGTATATCTGCTAATTTTGCAAAACCCCAAAGAATCACAGAGTGTATTCTGGAGGTCAGAAGGACATCAATACTCAGTTTTGTCCCATGATACACAGGGTAACGGGATTCACAAGTTAAGGAGTATGATTTTAGTTTTTTTGCCTCCTAAACTCTGTGAGCTGTAGTGCTCAGCCCAAGGTCTTGTTCACTTGCAGTTTGCATGAATGACATTTCACTGGTATCGATCCAGTAAACTTAATAATTTCGTAATATTTGCACATCTTCTTCAGATTTATTTACACTCAAGATAAATGCCTTGCTGTTCCTCCTCCACCCTTTGCAATCATTTTCTTGAAGGATTTCTGGCAGCAACCTATATATTTCATAGATATAATTAATTAATTTGATTATATAACTCAATTTTGCAAACAGAGAGAAATGCCAGTCTCCAGAAAATCAGGGCTTTTGGATGGATCCAAGAATCAATTCAATTTATGTACAAGCATAATTTCTCCAAAGGAATCAGTTCCATCCACAAGTACATTCTCTCAGTCAGCTGTCTGCAACAGGTTCTAATAATTTTGTTTGCCATGCTGCACAGTAATTTTAGTTTCTCCAGCTCTCTTCTATTCCTAGTGGGCATTTAATGTTTTTAAGGATAGTGCAGATCAGTACAAACCACTGGCTCAGAGCAGGTATCTAAAGAGTCTAAAAACAGAACAAATGTATATTGATTCTTTTTCCAAAGTATTCGCCCAGCCTCCTGCAAATTGCAGCTCTGAGAGTTCCTGAGTTGGAGGTGGTTTTTGTCTTCTTCTTCTGTGAATGCCTCATTGCTTTGGGATCCATGTTTCCACAAGTCCTGTGGAGATGGATTCCACATCCTAATGATGTGTTGTGCAGAGACATAATTGAATTTTTTTTGTTTTAATCTACATCCTAATAATTTAATTTGATGCCCTCTACTTATCTCATGGGAATGAGAGAGAAAGAGAACAGTACCCTATTTCTCACAGCAATCATGACATTATGGATCTGATCTTTACTCCAGTTTAAAAGTCCACAGTTTATATGGGGTTTAGGCACAATGTTAGTACATGGAAGGTACTTGTTCTACCATGAAACATACAAATAATTCAAGATCTTTCTGGTTCTAATTGGGGCATTTTTCAGACTATATGTTTTGCTGTGTAAAGTAAATTAAATATTAATTTCATATACCAGGGATCATTGCTAGTGCATTTTGCACCTCAGGAGATGGAATGCATATTTTGATGCCACATAGATTAACACATTCACCTTCTGTATTTATTGCCTAAAATGTATAATTTTGCAAACTGTTTGGTAGTAATGGCTCATTAACAATCCACTAGTTAATTCTGAACTTACTAAGGTTATATTACATAGGCTTGAGTAGTACTTCCACATATTAAATGATGAGTAGAAAAATTAATAGAATAGTACTATTATAACAGATGAGTTTCCAGTGCTGTTGGTTTGCTCACTTGTCACACTGATCCTACTAGAATCTTTACTGTTCTCTCTTCCTTTCCCTGTCATATATTTTCATTGAACATGGAAAACTTTTTTAGCACTGGAATTTAGCAATTGTAGAAGTATTGCAAAATATTGTAAATATATCCACCTCAATGTCTCTGCATGGCAAGAGAAACTTGTTCTGCCAGAGGGCCTTTGCAATGCTCTGTAGCTGAAAAGAAAAACAGAGAAGCATGGCCTTCCACTGTCCATACTGTACTTCCATGCTGATTTTCAAACTTTTTTATGTAGCAAGGGCTTGTTGTTCCTTTGCCAAGTAGCAGCAGGTTTTTAAGGCCTGCATGTCACTCTTCTGTCTGGAGAAAAACCAATAGTGCAGGAGCATAATATTCCTCTAAGTGACTTGTTTAGTACAAGTTTGTACTTCAGCCCTTTAACAAGGAGAAGCTAGCAGAAGACAGGCCTTTCACTTTTCCAGGTTTGGGCCAGAATACTGAAGATACTGGGCTAGATGCTCCTCTGGCTGAGGACATTACTGTTAGAATGACAAAAGGCACCATGCAGACTCTGCTGCTGCACACAGATACCCCACAGTATCTCATTACAAAGGGAACCAGCTGCGTAGAACACTTGAGGTGCCCGAGAGGTGATCCTTCCAACATTTTGTAAGGCTATGCCACAGCAGTGGAATTAGTGCTCTAACAGACAAATTACATGACTTGCAGTTCTGCATGTCCTGTACAAAGTCATTTCTCATGAAAATTACTCCAGGTTTCTTCAGATACACGTGGGTAAAATTCTGTTTCTTGTTTTACAAGACTATTTTCTTTTAATTGAATAATTACCCAAATCTGCACTGAGAAGAAAACAGCACTGCATGAGCTAGAGTACCTTACTTTTACTAAAAGCATTTTCTAAACAACTGAATGGTTTGTCTGACAACATTTTTGTTCCATAGGGATCGATTCAGAACGATGGTGAATGTCTTGGGAGATGCCTTTGGTACAGGAGTAGTGGAGAAGCTCTCAAAAAAGGAGCTGGAGCAGATGGATGTCACCTCTGAAGTCAACATAGTCAATCCTTTTGCCTTGGAAACAGGAATACTTGATAATGATGAAACAGAGGCCAAGAAATCTTACGTCAACGGAGGCTTTGCTGTAGATAAATCTGACACCATATCCTTCACACAGACATCCCAGTTCTAAAGCCAGTAGCTTTCAGATAAAACAGGAGCACTAAGGGACATGGCCATATGCAATATCTCAAAAAGCTTAAAGGAAATTGAGAACGAATTACATCTCTCTTACATTTGATTTACTGCATAGACTCTGATTCTCCTTACCAGTTCTGCCCCTTCTCATCATCTCCCTCAACAGTTTGAACTCACCATTGTTAGTCCTTACTGATAGGTTGAAGAAAAAGATAGTTGTAAAATACTTCTTTTTTTTTTTTTTTTTTTTAAGAATATACACTATTCCTGAGGCTGTGAAATGCCTCTCTGGAATCAGCATGCTCTTAAATGGGTCATTAGCTGGGACAGCCAAATGTGTTTTACTCAGGAGTAGCACAGCATTTCACACATTACCATATCACAAAGCACCTGTATAAAATCCCTTTTTACATCCTTGCCTTCTAAACAGGTTGCACTGTACTTGACAACTCCTGTAACTTGATCATTTGCCAAAATGCTAATTTCTGCAGCTGAGGGGATACTACTTGCGTGATTCAGGAAAAAACAGACCAGAAGGGCCTTGTAATAAGTACATTTTACTGTGAATAGGGTTTAGTTTTTCTTCAATTGTGAAATAATTAGTCACTGAAAGATTTCCAGTATTTATGTAGCTGAGTTTCCCCATACCTTTCATGTGAATGCCAGCTGCTGGTATTGGCTTTCAGATGTGAAATAAATGATTCTGAGCATGCCCTTCTGGCATTTGAAGAGCTTTTGTAAAATGATACTTTACCTATTTAGGCCAACTTTGATGGCCTCCTCATACATTTCCATCAGAAACAGAAATAAGTCAATTTTCTGCTGTCCACATTTGATTTTAACAAAAAATATTTTGTTAGTCAGCCAAAAAGTAAGCAGAGGTCATGAAGACAAAAGTGGAGAGTGCAAATTCTGAATGTTTCTTCCTTGCAATAAAAGCACATATATATAGAGATATATATAGATATCTATAGATATCTGTAGATACCTATAGATATATATAGCTATATCTCAAGAATATAGGAATGAGACCTTTCTCATAGAAAGAAGCCACTCTCACTAAACTTCTTACACAGGCTGGTTGTTTTTTTGGCTCCTCGGTTTAGTTTGTCAGTTGAACATGCAAGTTTATAGCTGCAACACCACTACAGTGCCAACCTGTCAGCTAAACTGTATCTTATAAACCATTTCTGGACCTAGAAAATCATATCCTCAGGTTGCTTGCTAAAAGATAAGAAGCACCAAGAACTTCCTCATTAAAAATCTCCATTTTCTATAACATTTTATACAAGATTTCCATGGTGCAAAAATCACTCTCTCAAGGGAGGAGTTGCTGTAACAATTTTTTCTTTCTGCCTTGCACATTGAAATAGTTAGCCATTTTATATATAAAGTAAACTGAAATTAATATACAGTTATTTGTTTGTGAATAAGCTTGTGGTAAGCATAAAATCACATTCATATGCTAACAAAAAAACCCTCCAAGTACCTGCAGTGTTATAAACTCGATTCAATCCTACACTTTTGTATTTAAACAGACCAGAAGTGTGCCAAAGAGAACTGATTAAGAAGAAAATATTTACTGTAGATTTTGATAAATTGCACCTTAAATTAATGAGACATAATACTGTATTTAAATTTAACATCATATCCTATATGAAAATGTTCATCTCAGTATTGGTAAATGTATACAATATAAAGAAAATGTACGGATTGAGTAAGTCAATCTTTTACCTTCGCAGAAACAGTATGAGACAGTCTTTATTTGTGCAGCTTTGCTTATGGGAGGAAAAAGCCTACCAGTTTCCATGGCTAGCCTATAATCTATGCCTTGTCTTTAACTAGCTTTTTAAGTCACCCTTTTATGATCACCTTATTATGTAGTCACCCTGTTAATGATGTACTGTGAACAGTGTTCCTAATGTGTTATGAATAAATAATTTCTCTCTTTACTCTTGCTTTAGCGTACTATCTTCTCCTTAAGAGTTCCTTTAGCTATAACAAGAAAACCAAACCACATCACTATTGTTTCTAGTGATTTAGCTGTAGTTGTGGCAAGAATTATGCTCTTTCTCCAATAAAAGAGATGCTTAAGAGCAGAGTGCTGAGGTTGCAAGAAACCCCTCTAACTACAGATGATCTGGATTCAGAGTATGCTATTATTATACACACGCTAAGCAGGGGGTTGTTTACCTGTTACTTATTTATCTGGATCAGATTCAACTGAGCAGGTGTTGATGGTATTGTCTTGCCATCTACTCACAACCAAGAGACCAAACCATATGCTGAAGATCCTCTTAAGTCCAAGGATGCTTCTCTTGACACAGTATTGCAAGTATGTACCTTTTATATATGTGGAAACACCCTGCTTGGGCAATGTGTCCTCTTTTCCATAGTCTCCTGGTCTAGAAGATTTGGAGAGTGGTGGAGAATCTCTGTTAGAAAGGTACCTGCAGATTTTAGCCCTTTACACCATGTTGTTATGTTCTTGTAGAAGTTTTGGAGCTGCAGAAGCTATCACAAGATTGGACTCTACATTTTGAATAGCGTTTGTGACTTTAATTTAATATAACCTGGAGGACCAGGTTACCCATGCACTCATGCCTGCTGAAATACTCAGGGACTTTTAGTTGACTCTTAACTCTGAACAAAGAAAGCATTTGCACATAAACATACACAGGTCTGTCAACACGCACAGGTCAGCTATATCAGCTCCACAAGATCTTAAATTGCATAAAAACCATAATGACACGTGCAGTTCATTTGTTCTTTAACATTCCCTGATACAAACAGAAACTGCCCAGTGGTGCATGGGCAGGGAAGAGGCAGCCAGTGGACCCCTATGCTGGGACACCATGGAGTCCGTGCCCTCATCCTGCCATCGCCACACAAACCCCTTCTGCACCACTTGCCCCTCCATAGGGTCAAGGTCCTCAAGGTGCCCAGTGACCCATGTCAGCTGCCCCAGACCCATGGGGACCCTTAGCCCCATCTCAGGGTGCTGCTCCTAGCTGGAGACCTCCAGTGGAGATGGGGATTTCCTGGGGACAAGGACCTCTGGGCGCTGGTATAGGATCCTGTGAGGTCAGGGGCCTCTAGACTCTCAGGGGACATGCCACTGAGGGCCATGCGTGGGTGACATCCCCACACTGAGGTGGCCCTGTTCCCAGCTCCATGACCCTCTACTCCCCTCAAATGCGCCTGCTGTGTCAGGGCCAGGGTCTTAGAATCACTCACACGTTTCTCACCAGCGGAGAGGTGATTTATTTAAAACTTGAGCTGTAAATCCTGGTGACCTCAAAGCAGATCTTAGGCACAGCTGCCTTCCCACTGCATGTCACTAGTGGCACAGGGACTAGTAGGAGCTCTGGGACTGAATGTACTGGAAGCACTAGGACGGGGGAGCTGGGCTGGCCATGCTTGATGTAAGGCAGCTTGGGAGGGCATTCTCACTGCATGTTGTCCGTGGGCACTGGTAGCACTGAGATGGGCTATACTGGGAGTCCTAGTGTAGGAGTACTGGGACCGCTGGGCCATACTGAGATGGGAGGCACTGGAGGCAATAGGAGCAGTGTGCTTTGGGGAGTGGTTTGGGGGCTGGATGTGCTAGGGTGGGCATTTTTGGGAGACTATTTGGGGTCCATGGTGGATGTTTGTTGGCCATGGACTGGTTTTGGGGACTTCTTTGGGGGCTTAAGGGTCATGGGGCAAAGGCTGCCCTACAGAGTGGCTGCTCCTCACCATGTCTGAGCAGTGGAGGTGAAGAAGGTTTGGGAGTTCAATGTGCTGCTGGAGTGGGAGTCCCCTCAGGATGACAGCAACTCCAAGAGCACCAGCTACACCATACAGAGGGTGATGGGGAAACCCCCACCCACTGCCCTCCAACTGCAGCTTCCCAGAACCCCCACATGATGCCTGGGTCCTTTCCTGGTTGTGAAGGGACAGCCTGGATGCCAGTGTTCCACTTCTGGGCTTGAGGGGAATCTCAGACATGTGGGTCTCCTCCTGGTTGTGGGAAGCCACCCAGACATCTGCATCCCATCCTGGTCATGGGGGGGCCATCTAGGCATCTGGGTGGCATCTGGAAGCCTTTTGGATATATGGGTCCCCTCAGGGAGGGCACACCAAAATCTGGATCTCTTTGGGGAGCTGCCCAGATACATGTCCCCTCCTGGCTGTGGTGGGCACAGCCCACCACAAAACCTGGAGGTTTTGTGTTTTGGGGTGCCACCTGTCCTCTGTCTCTGAGAGCCCCAAGGGGGAGCAGGTGAACAAGACCAGCTCTTTTTGCTGCTCCCACATCCAGCTGCTCGGGTCTTTCCAGGATTTTGAGACTGTCCAGGGGGTCCCTAACTCAGGCCATGTGTCCATGTGAGTGTCCCCAGGACTGCCACTGAAGCCACTTGAGTCCCAGCACGACCCTTGCTCAGCCCCATGGCTTGAAGCACCATGGCAGCTGTATCACTGTCCTCAACTGTGCTGTACCGGGGCAGCTCGAGGGGGGAGGACACTTGAGGGGACGGAGGGGGTTGGGGTACCCATAATGCTGTCCCACTCAGCCCAAGGTGGAATGTAGGTGATGATCAAGGGGAGCAAGGGAATTTTGGGCTTCCTAACCACATGTCCCCCGAGTCCAAGGTGGGGTGGCTGAAGAACAAGGGGGCCATCAGGGAGGACTCCTTCTGCCAGGGGTCCCTGGCCCACCACAGCCGCAAACCTGGGACTCGATGATCTGTAAAAAGTCCCTTCGAATCCGTCCTCTTCCATGACTCGGCGACAACCGGCTGCCAGGGCCAGGTGTTACCTGGCAACAAGAAATGTCACAAACACAGGCACGTGCGACCGGGGCTCGGGAAGGCAGAGGAAGAGGAGGAAGGAGGCTGCTGGCTGTCCACATTCCTAACTGCAGCTTACTTCCTAGCACGAAGGCTCCCATCCCCCAGGACAGGCGCTGTGGTTTCGGGCAGGGCAGCAGCCATGGCCTCAGTCAGCCTGTTACAGCTGCTAGATGACGCCATCGGGAAGCCCGAGGTCAGTGTCAACTTAGAGGCGCTCCGCAAACTGCTGAAGATCATATTGGGACACCTGAGCCTGCTGGGCCTGCAGGACGTGATCCCTCAGGAGGGGGCCCAGGGGACCGTGCCCGCTTCGGCTGCGCCCGCCCCGGGGCAGAGCCATCCCGCCGGATCACGCCCCGGCCGGCAGGAGGAGGAGGGCGGGACTGGCCGCGCGGCCGGCGCACGGGGTCCAGGACAGCCGCCCCAGCAGCCGGCGGAGCAGCCGGCCGGCGGGCAGCCGCCCGGGAAGGACGAGCTGCAGGGGACCAGGAGCAGCCCTCCTGTCACCCCCGTGGCTGCCGACGTGGGACAGATGGAGAAGACTGAAGCCAAAGAGAGTGGCATCTCCAAGGTAGAGGCTTCCCCCCTCCCCGGGTTCTCCCTGCAAGACACCCCCTCCTCTGGGGTCTGTGCCCTTACACCAAGGTTTGGTTGAAGCCTGAGCTCCAAGCAGCATGTTGACTTTCATTGTGGGAAGGGGAGGGAGATTTGGAAAGAAAATATGGAGCTGCAACACTGCTCTGTGTGCTTTGGGGTCTTCCCATGTTGGGTCTTTTCCTGCTGTGCCACAGGCTCCCCAGGACAGGGGTGGGAGTCTCTGGGGAGCTGCTCGCCTGGGGCTTACCCCTGCTACCTGTCTCTCCTAGGACATGTCTCTCTCCCAGGAGCCCCACAAGGAGATGGCTGGGACTAAGGCCTCGCAATCCAACATGGGAGAGGAAATCCAGAGGATCAAGGAGGCACTTGGCAAGGTGAGCTGCCACCATCAGCATGCTGCAGGTCTGAGACAGCAGCCAGCGACCCTCTCTCTGTGTGCCGGAGGCTCAGCTGCATCCAGCCTTGCCAGACGAATGGAGAGTGCTACCCACAGTGCCCAGCTGTCTGGCTGGGCCAGACCCCACGCTGTGCCCCACAGACCATGGTGCAGGCAAAGGTCCTGCAGGTCCTCAGGGACCCTCCCCTGAGGTTCGCCCCCCTCACCCCCTCTCCTAGACCACAGATCTCTGCAAGGATCTCTGTGAGGAGGTCAATGAGGTGAAGACCACACAGTCCTGCATGGGAGAAGGCATCCGGATGATCCAGGAAGCACTTGGCCAGGTGAGCTGCTGCCTTTGGGAGGAAATTGGGCCCTCCCAACCTCTCTGCCTCTCAAGACCTTGCCCTGCCACCCCTGCCGTGTGACCATGGGTGTCACCCAGTGTGAAGGGCACTGGGATGGAAGAGTGGAAAGGGAAGCATGAGAACACAGCCTTGCCCATTAGGAGGCCCCCATCGATCAGCCTGGTAGTAGAGGTCACTGCCTGCCTCAGTCAAAGGGATGCTAAGGCACTTTGAACTAAACAGCCCTGAAAAAAGGGAACATGGGTGCTGGTAAGGAAAGAAGGTAAAGATCTACCAGTGCTTAACAGCCACCGCCTGCCCAGGGTCTCTCTGGCTTGGGCCCAAGCTCAGTTATGGATCCTCCCAGGTCCTGACTGCAGTCCCTCTTCTCATCCCACTCCAGGATGCTGCCAGCCAGTCACTGGTCCTCAGCAACCAGTCTGCCCCTGCGAAGCCCCACACTTCGGACACAGACAAGCTGGCGCAGAGCCCTGGTACCCAGAGCACCACCCCTGGGATGCAGACAGGGACCCCCGATGCCCAAAGTGGCACCACTGAGACACAGCCTGGATCCCAAGGAGGCCATTCAGCTATGGAGAGCATCACCAGACACCTGTCTGAGCTCCAGGGCCAGATGTCTTCCCTGCAGAGCCTGGCCAGAGACCTGCAGGGCGAGAAGGAGAAGGTAAGCCCATAGCAGTCCCTAAGGGGGCTGCAAGGATGCCAGAGGGAGTTGGAAGGGAGGAGGCAGGCAAAGGAGAGTATGCTCTGACTCTGCCACCACCACCCTTCCCAGATCAGACAGCTGGAGGATGCCCTTGGAAAGCTGAGTGTGACTGTAGCCAAGTGCGAAGTGGATGGCACCAACCAGATCTCCCCACAGCTGGAGTAAGAGGATGGGGAGAGGATTTTATTTCCCACAGGGCTGCCGGGGAGCTGGGAGGTGTGACGGGTGGCAGTCCTGGAGCATTGGGTTTGGGGAGCAAAGCTCACCTCCCGAGTGGCCTTGTGGAGGCTCAGCCTGCCTGTGTCCTCATCATGTTGGCCAGGTCTGCACTGCAGGAGATTAAGCAGGAGCAGAAGGAGCTGAGAGAGGAGCAGAAGATTACCAAGGCCACACTGAAGCAGCTGGTCACAGCTGACCAGCTTCAGGAGCGGGTGAGGTTTGGGGGCAGCACTCCACCTGTTGTCCTGAATGGCAGGGTGCTCCTTGTGGGGTTCCTGGCCACATTCCCTTCCTGGTTAGGGCCATCCGGCCCTCGTGGCACCAGGGTCTGCTGGCTGCATCCATTCTGTCTCAAAATCGATTCCTTTTCCCTTTCTGCAGCTGAATGAGCTGAGGACAATGATGGGGAGTGTGGGGCAGCAGCAGGGAGAGTCACAGGCAGTGTGCCCTGATCGCAGCTTGGACACCAAGCTTGTGAGGAAGCTCCTTCACCACTGTGAGAAGCTCCAGGAGCAGGTGGACTCCCTGGTGCCACATCAGGTGCAGAGGTCACTGCCACAGAAGACCCAGGTGGGCAGCTGGCAACATGGGGGGAGCTTGGGAGGCTGTGTCAGGACCTTCTGTCTCTTTGTGCTCACTGTAATGTAGAGCAGCCCCTTGCTACTCCCCAGTTTGGTTTGGATGGGCCGGCAGTATGGCAGGAAATTAAAGCCTTGATACAAATGTCCTGCTGGCACTGAGGGCTCATGGCTGATGGCCGAGTAACCCAGATCTGTCCCTGAGGGGCAGCCAGACACGCTTTGCCTGACATTATCTTGTCGTCTTTCTCCCTGGAGCAGGATGAGGAGCTGCTAAAGAGCATCCAGGCCACTGTAGTGCGGGTGGAAGGGGACTGTGAGCAGCTCAGCTACATCACGGGGAGCCTCCAGGATGACCATCGCCAGCATCAGAAAGATATCGAGGTTGGTGGCTGGACCGCCACAGGGTCAGAGTATCCCCCAGGCACACCGAGGCTGGAGACTGACAGAGGTCTGATCGCCTGCCCACCTGCTTGCAGCCCTCTGTTGGTTCAAAGGGCCTTTCCCAAAGAGCAGGGAGCATTGGCTGGCCAGAACAGAGCTCTGACCCTGCTGTGGTGTCATGAGATGTTTTCTGTATTGAAAGGCTCTGTTCCAGTCTCTGGAGGTTCTTGAGAAGAAAGCAGACAAGGAGGACCTGCTGCTGCTGGTATGATCTTGAGAGGTCCATCTTCAGCCCAAGGGATCTCGGGGATCTTGGGCAGGGTGACAAATGCCCTTTGTCCTTTGGGTGCTCAGTGGCAAAACTGGCTTGGATGTGGAAGGGGGAGGGTGTGAGTACTCGCAGACTGGCTGCAGATCCCTTGCCAGGTCCCTGTGTCTCCCTCTCTAAGTCCCTTTGACCCCATGGGGGTGATGGGGTAAGCAGGCCACACACCCCTGGAAAGGGCACGATGGCCCTGCAGGAACATTTCTACCTCGGTCCCCAGCAAGTGCTGACCCTGTCTCTTGTACCTCTGCCCTGTCCCCACTGCTCTCCTGCCTTTCCTCCCTGCTAGAAAGTGGACAGAGCTGCCTTGGGAAGCAAAGTCAATTGTGCCCATTTTGATGCGAGCATGGAGCATCTGGAGGAGAGGATGCGGGAGTTGATGAGATGGGTGTCAGGCCAGGAGCAGCGCTGGCAGGAGGCCCAGCAGCAGTTCAGTGATGCCCTGGACTCCAAGGTGAGGGGTGCTTTATCTTCATGGCACAAAACTGGCTCCTTGAGGGCTTTGCAGCCCTCTGAGGTTTCCTCCTCCACTGGCTTTTCCCTGGGGATTACCATGTTCCATCCTGGAGCAGCTGGTTGAGGGTGTGCATCTGCCTACAGCTGGATCGCCTGGAGCTGGGACCTTTCCAGAAGCAGCTGGAGGATACGTGGGCGAGGATCATCAAGGATCTCAAGGACGAGTTGTCGGTAGAGATTGACAATGCTGCTGGAATTAAGCAGTGAGTGCAATGGGATGGTATTGGCTTTGGCAACAGCACGGGCCTCGTTCCTTCATGTATGGTACCCTGGCATCTGAACAATGTAGCCAACAAACTGCAGGGAAGCTAACAAAGCAGCTACACCTTCTTCACCCATCAGTATCAGGTTCCTCACATCAAAGGAGGCACAAGAATGAGCATCTGCAGAACAGAGTGCTCCAAACCAGAACTGGGGTGTGGGTGCAGAGGTTCAAGGATGGAAGACAGAGGGTCGTTCCCCTGGGCAGAGGTGCAACACATGGTGCCACAGGCCTCAGTCATGACCTGCCCTCTTTGGCAAGGCGCAGGGGAGCTGTGAGCACTGACAAGGCAATGACACCAGGGGAAGGGCTGGTTTGGATGGCAGTGTGGGTGCCCGCACCCTTCCCCTCATATCCCTGCCTGCTCAGGGCAGCCGTGGGCCACGGCCACAGTTTGGCAATGCCAGTGCTGCCAAGGCGAGCTTGTCTCCTTGTCCTCTTGAGTGGGAGGGAAACCAGGCTCAACACCCCGCAGTTCCCCCTGCAGTGACATGCCTGGCACCTGTTGCTGCCTGTGAGCTTCTGGCTGTGTGCACTGCAGCCCTGTCAGGAGCTCACCCTGCCCTTTCTCCCTTAGGCAGCTGCTGGTCCCTTACAAGTGCCTGTCCTGCAACCGGCACCTCAACATCCAGGTTCCTGGCCCGTGAGTAGCACCCAGCACCCGTATGTTGGGGTGGGGGGCTGCATGGGTGCCGTGGGGGATGGCTGCTGGTGAAGCCCTGCTGTCTCAGGCACAGGGATTAGAGTGTTTGCCTGCAGAGTCTGACTCTGCTGAGCCCACTCCAAAGCCATGTCTTTCAGATATGGAGTGGGAACCCCTCTGGGAACACCTTCCTGAGGGCAGCAGGCAGAGGGATGCTATGGGTTTTGGTGCTCTGTCCCAAGCTGAGGAGGCTCATTTGTCCCTTGTCACCCACCCACGGCTCCTGCCCTCTCCAGGCACATTGACACACTGCCGCTCTTTCCGCCGCTGCCCAGCAGCCGCGCAGCACACACTTCTACCATCACCACAGAGGAGCACGCGCAACAGCGCGGTCACAGGTAGGGGATATGGGGACCCATCACTGCCCTCTGGGGTGCCAGATAGTCCTGCCTTCACAAGGGAGATCTCCTCCCTGAATGGGGACACAGGGGGCCAGGGGGCCTGGGCAGGGCAGGGGTGCAGAGGGGGCCATAGAGGGCCGGGTGTGCTTGCCCCACATCTCTGGGCTTTTAAACGCCCTACTGCTCTGCTCCGCTCCATCAAGCCCTGTCTCAGTGGAACTGAAGCCACACATCGCCAGTTGTATCTGGTCTCAGCCTGACCTCAGGCTCGGTGGGGATTCAGCACAGTGGGACAGGCATGGGTTTCCTGCAGCAGTTGTAGGGGAGTCAGCAGGGGCATGCGTCGGCAGGGAGCACCCTCTGCCCCCCTCCCTGGCACAGTGGGATGAAGCCCAGGTACAGTGCTGGACGATGAGCATCCTTGTGCCCCATCCCTCAGAAAGCTGGTCAATAGCAAGTTCCTCAAGTTGCAGAGCTGCAGGGGTCAGGACACATCCAGTGCACAGCTCAAGGATGTCCTACGGCTCTCCAAAAAGGTAGGGATGGTGAAGGGAAGAACGTCAAGGAGTAACAAGGCTGGGAGAGAGATACTGAGCATGTGGCAGGAACCCTGCCTCAGTTTCCTCAAGGAGAGATGGGTAGGGAGGGTTGCTTGGGGATGCTGAATTGGGCCCCACATTGCATCCAGGCACTCTTCTTCCCAGCCCGTCATGACTGAGCTGCTGGGCACAGATGACCGCATTGATCAGGGCCAGGAGCACGGGCCTGAAGTGACAAAGAAGGCACAGGATGACCTAGGTATGGTCTGTCAGGACACCAGTAGTGGGGGGAGAGAGCACCAGCTGTTTGCTGGTAATGGGTAATCAGCGCTCTGTCTGCATACCTGGGCAGGTGCAGGGAGGGTCTGGAGCCTGGGGCAGGCTGAGGAGGGGTGGAAGCAGGATGAAGGGGGGTGACTGGCCGATGGGACAGCTGGTCCTTGAGTGTGTTTAAGACAGAGTGCAGCGTGGACATGGCCCTGGCCGGTGTGGGACAACCACCCATATGTTGGAGGGCGCGGACCAGTACCCTGTCCTTGAGGGTCTCTAGCCATGCAGGTGCCCCTGGGCTTCAGGGAGCTTACCTCTGTCCTTTGCCTCCAGACCACACCACCTTTCTAGCGCACCAGCCAGCCTCAGACCTCAACCACTGATCCTGGGCACTGTGGCACTTACTGCAAATCCAGTCTCCCTGGGTGGAGCCACCAGCCAAGCAGCTGGCTAGGACTGGATTCTCAGAGCCCTGCATGAAGAAAAGACTGGGACAGCTGCCCAAAGGGATTTCTTTTGCAAGTTAATAAAAAAATTGTAACCTGCTGTGTTTGGGATATTCTAAGCAAGATTGATTTCAAAACTAACCCCCGACTTCAGCGCTACCACCCTAAAGCTGGACAGGTGCCACAGGGAAGGATGAAGTTTTTGTGGGGTCAGGAACAAGAGAGCTTGGGGTGAGCCCCTAGACTGGGTCATATGGGTATGCAGGGAGTGTCCCTGAGCCAGGTAGAGCCACCCCCAACCCATGGGCTGTGGAAGTGCAAGAGGTGTAGTCCCTAGGTTGCCCCCCACCCATGTTGCTGGTGCCCCTGAACTGAACTGCTCTTTGGCGAGGCTGCAGCAGCACCACGCATCTTGAGGGAACTCAAGGTGAGCCCGAGCAGCACTGCTCCCTCTCCCACATCAGGCTCAGGGTGGGGTTCAATATCATCATCATCAGGCCCTGGGAACATAGCAAACCTGTGAGAGCCTTGCAGGGGATGCTCAGCTCCCTGTGGAATGTGCAGCGGTGACACCACTGTCATGCTGTCCTCACCATCCATGCCATGCACCACTGTTCCTGGTGTCCAATAGGTGACAGTGGTGTCCTATAGGTCCCTGGTGTTCCATAAGTGACAGTGACCATGCAGCAGGTGCAGTTCCTACACCACCTGTCTCTCCCAAGGTGGAGGCCGTCAAGGTGTCCAATGACACCACCCTCACCTGCTTCACATTCCCCAGCCCTGTGGGGAGGCCTCAACCTCACCCTGAGGTGCTGCTCCCTGGTGAGACCCTCCAGGGGGATAGAGACTGCCAGAGGTGGGGATATTAAGGGTGATTGATCTGTGGAGACGGGAATGTCATGGGCATTGGGGATCTTAGAAGGTTGGGGATATCCATAGGGGTTTGGAGACAATTTACGAGGACAGGGACCTCTGGGGCTCGTTTAAGAGTCTGGGAAACACCAGGGCATCAGGGGACATGCAGGGATGCAGGTCAGGGGTGGGTGTTTGGGTGCACAGGTCCCTGACTGTCCCACCAAGCCCATGGTGCTCAGCACCCAGCAGGCTCAGCTGTGGGCACCCAGAGGGGACAGGGGCCATGCCTCCCTCCTCACAGCCCTACGTGCTGGTGACCACCCACAGCCTGGGGAGCACTGGGTGATGGTGGATGGGTGAGAGGTCCTCAGGAACCAAAAGATGCCCTGCAGAGCATGCACCTCTTTTTCCATGTGGTGCTGGTCAGGGCTCCCTGGGCTTTGATCCAGGCAGTCACCACTGCGGGACCATCCACCTCAACACCATCAGGACAGCATGCTGTGGGACCATGGTGAAGAGGAGCAGGACAAGGGCAGGACAAGAGGAGCTGAAGGGCTGAAGGTGCTGGAGAAGGTTGGGACATCTCACCCTGGCGGCAGGGGTCAGGATGTTGAGGAGTGAGGATAGCTTGGGATCTGAGGAGCCTGAGAGCCCATGGCTGGATGTCTGGTGCCAGGTGCTGGGGCTGGGTCCAAGATCATCTGGGAGGAAGACAAGATCTTCTGCTTTTGGAAGACAGTGGATATTTACTCCAGAATTTTACCTCATCACTGCTGCGACATTTGCAGGCAGCATCATTTCCAGCACCGTTCTGGTTCTTTCTCTGTCTGGCTCCTCCTGTATCAGATGTAGCTGGCTTTGCAGCAATGTTGGTTTTCCTCAATTTCATTTAAACCCATTGCCTCCAGAACTCCTCTGAAAACTTCATTAACAACATTTACTGAATTTTCATCAGCCGAAAAGTTAGTCATCAAAACCTCTTCTCTTCCACACTTAACAGTTCTCCTTTCCATGGATGAGCCCTGAGGAGCGAGGGGCTCTGCATGGGATGACACCCCTCTCCATGTAGTGCTGGCTGCAGGGCACCTCCAGGAGGGAGGATAGACTTGCTGGAACTCATCCACTAGCTCTGTCCTGTGTGAAGGCTACTGCAGCATCTGTAAGCATGGGAACACGAGGGCAGGCTCCCTGGCCTGTGCTGGGCCCCTGGCAGGATCATAGATCCCTAGGAGGGTTGCATTGGTGGATGTGAGGCTGGCTGAAAACCTGTGGGCAGAGAGCTAGTGAGGTGAGGGGCCACAGAGGGAGCTGGAGAGGAGATGTGGAAGCAGGATAAGGCATGGCGCTGTGGTCCGCATAGGGCCCACGATTTATTTACAATGTGGGTGAGGAGTGAGCTGGAGCACCTCCTGGTGGCCTGGGAGCCAGAGTGCTCCTTCCTGACCGCCCGGGACACTGCATTTACAGCATGAATCTGGTCTTTACAGTGGGCTTGGACCTGCTTTAAATGGTCAGTGTCCTCCCACTTCTTGGCACCATGATTTTATGGCCAGTCACACCAATCACTGCTGGTCACACGTAAGTGCCAGTATGAAGAAAGTCATTCTTCCCCTGGGCTGGCTGTTGAGGACAGAGACACGAGGGTGCTGAACCCTGGCCTTGACCCAGCAAACGTGTGCGGGGACAGCAGAGGGTCATGGACCTGGGGACGGGCCCACCTCAACATCACCCCCCCTGGACCTGCAACACTGCATGTCATCTGCGTGCCTTAGAGGTCCCTGACCTCCCTGTGTCCTCAGCCAGCCCCAGAGGTCCCTTCCCACCTAAATCCTCAACCCCCCATCCTAAATGTCTTTGTTCTCACAGATCAATTTCTCCCTGAATATCCTCACCTCTGGCTGTCCCCATCCCCTGGAGGGTCCCACCTGGGGCAGCACAGCAGTGTGGCTCAAAAACCTTGCTAAGACACCAGTCCCAGGTTACGAGTGACAGTAAATCACTGAGCTCAACCAGTTTCTGTAAAGACAAAGTTCAGTCTATCACAGTTTTGCCCTTTTTCATCATTTTTTTGGAGTTTGATGAGTTTTCGTGTGGAGGATTTGGGTGAGCAGCAAAGTACACAGTAACTCACAGTACTGGCTCACAGTAGCTCTAGGGGGAAATTCCTCCGTGTGGGAAATTCAGATCTAAAGTGTGGGTCCATACAGATTGACTATTTTACAGAGTAAAAGGCAAAAGCTAAGAACAACCCAAAATTCAGATCTCTTTTGCTCAACCCAGCTATCAGCTCTATTCATGCCACTGAGGCCCTGTAATGCACTATAGGGTTTCATCCCCTATATTCAGCTGTTTAAAAAGGCCCCTTTTACCTTAAATAAACCCTCAGATGTGTTTTTTAGGAGGGGATTTTGGGCAATGAAGGGGCTTGGAAGGAGAAACGTCCTGCTTGGCTTTATTCTGGGGAGAAAAAGCCTCTTCTCAGAGCAGGAGAAGTTATGAAAGGGAAAAAATTAAATGAAATTATGAAATTTTATCCCAATAAATTGCATAAGAAGAGCGGGAAAGGCTGTGGAAGGGGGTACTGGGCAAACTGGTGACACCTGAAAAGTTATGCCTCCCCTCCCCCCTCAAGCAGGATATCGGTTAATTCTGGGAGGGTTTAAGACTATTTTTGGAGGTGTTTCCTCCCCACATCCACTGCTAGTGCTGAAAACAACAAATCTTATTTTCACTTAAAAGGAACAGTGGTCTCAAAAACAAAGGGGTTGGGTGTTTATCAGCACTTTCTCCTCAAGGCAGCAGTGCAGAGGCCACCACTTCTTTAACAAGTTCCTCCCTAATTTGGGGATTTCTTCCCTGTGGGCACTGTTTTGAGGTGGAAAATCCCCACTTCCCACTGTGCTAACTGCTCCCTTGGGGACAAGGCCCAAAATGGAGCAAACATACCCAAAACCAAAGGATTAAAAACACAGACACCCCCCTGCTTTGCACAGGAGCTGTATTTTCTGTCTTCTGGATATAACAAGCTGATTTTAAAACGTGCCTTTTGAGCTCCACTTTTATAAGCACTCAACGACAACAAATTATTAACCTGAACAGCTGTAAACCCATCCCCAAAATCCACCTTTTTTCACTTATGATGGACCTCAGCGAGGAGTAGGGCAGGTTTAACACCCCCACCATCGTGGCGGGCCTGCAGCCCTCATTCAGGTTTGCCACTCCATGTCCACTGCCCTTCCCTCGGATGCACAGTTCCCACTCAGTCTGATCCTGAGGTGTTGGTGGGAGAGGAGCAACACAGGCAGAAGCAAGAGGCAACGGCTAAAACTCCCCCCGGGAACACTCATCCTCAAGGCCCTAACTCCCACAAAATACACCCTGGCCTCCACCTTTGAGGGAAAAACGTCTACTCTTGTGGGAAAAAAAACCCTTCAGCTACTCCCCACAGCCTTTTTCATGGGCTGGTATGAGGTGTGCACATCACTTGGGAGGGTTTTGGGGCCCACAGGCCACTGCGGGAGGGCTGCAAGGTGGATCTGCTGGCTCTGCTCAAGGAGTGGGGACTGTGCACCCTCCACACCCAACCACCTGCCCTCCCAGCTGCTGACAGCATGCTGTTGAGCTGCCCTTGAGCAAAAAGACACTGATTTCCTCCCCAGCCCAATGCTGGAGAGCCAGCTGTGCGGCTGTTGAGTTACACAAACAGGTAGTTTTTTTGCTGTTTATTTTTTGTATGGACTTTCAAATTAAATATCCATAAAGCTTTTCAGACGAAAAGTGGGTAGTGTTGGAAGCTTACCTGTTGGAGCAGGATGCTGCAAAGAAGTGCTTTGATTTACACACCACTGGACGTTGTCTATCAAGAGAAGACCAACCTCACCATGAGCCAAACAGGGAAAAAACTAATTATACAACTGAGCAGGGCTGTAGTTTGGCTTTAGCTGTGACCTGTGTTTTGTCAGGGCCCTTGTCTGAAACTGAGGTCCTGAAGATGAAAGTTGCTGCCTTTCCTGGTAGCTTCTCCTCTTCCTCAGACCGAATTGAAGAGTGCATGTGGATGGGGAGGCAAGTCTGGCAGCAAAGGTAGAGTGACTGGGGCCGCAAGCGGCACAGACCTGCCCAGTCCTGCCTGCACTTGCTGATAACAGCACTTTATCACATGGCTGAACCCCAGTAACAACTTTCTGCTGCTTCAAGATACTGGTTCATTTAGGTTTTTTCCCCTTCTGTTCACTTGTAGGCAGTGAAATGGGGGATGAAATCCTGTCTGTAGCCTTCCTCCCTGCTTACATCCCAGTAGTGAATACAAAATCCTGAAAAGGCCCCAGCCTGAGTGATCCTGGGAGACATAAAACATGGTTTTAGCCCACTTCCCCTAAATTCTCTACAAATCCTAAGCAGAAAAGTTTCTACTTCCAAAACCTTATTAGGTGGGATCTAGCAGCAGCAGCAGCAAAGCCCACTTTATTCCTCAAGGTGAGATTTAAAAAATCTTTTAGGGAGGTTCTCCCTGTTTTTCTGGTCCATGCTTCCACTGACAAACAGCTGAGGAACTAAAAATACCTCTGTTCTCCTACTGAGAAGTAAAAGAGTGAAATGTGATTGTTAAATTAGGTGTTATAAGGAAAATTAAATGGGGCTGGGGGCAGGGGGATGGGGCTGTTTGTTGCTGAGTGGAGTGTTTGTTGGCACGGTGGAAGTGTCTGCACTTGGGAGGTTCATAGTGGATTTCTGGGGGACTCAGGGACAGAGGGTGATCAGAGCTGCCTCCTCGCCCAGCCACAGCGGTGGCCGGAGTCATTCACCTGCGCAAGTGGCCAGGGGACAGGCAAAGGTTTCGGTCTGGCTATTAGGATCAGAGAAAGCCACCCACCTGCCAGCGTAATCCAGAGCCACCTCAATGCGTCAGAGAGCGTGGCTGTGGGGCAGAAACGTGCGGCTGGGCCAGGTGAGGGCCTGCAGCTGCCCCAACCACTGTCCCACAGCCCAAACCCCATGTTCGGGGTTGAGACCGAAACAGCCCTTATGGGACACGAATTCCCAAGCCGCTCCCAGTGTCCAGTTGGGACCAGGACAAACCTCCACAGCCCAGCAATGCCAGCTCCCCACAAAGCCCTGCCGACCCAAAACACAGTGGAGAGACTCAAAATGCTCCATTCCTGAGGGCAAAGGAGCTGGGGATGACTCTCAGTGGCCTGCAGTCTGGCCATCCAATGACACCAGGATTTGGGTGTGAGCTGTGGATGGATCCAGGGTCACGGTTATTGGCAGGGAGAGGGATATTCACAGGGCTCTAAGCATTGGAATATCGGCTCTAAAAACTGCACCAAATCATCAGCTCCAGGCACTGAGCCCAAATGTGGGATCAGTGAGTCTCTGAAGCTGAACTCACCTCTTCAGTATCCCTCTGAGTCTTCCTCCAGAGAGCACTCCAAGATGTCTGGAAATAGAAGATGACCCTAGAGATTTTTACCTCTGGATCTGGTCCTGGGCCGGCCCCGTATCTACCCAATTCCTGTTGCATGGAGAAGGCAAGACCACCTGAGGTGGGAGACACAACCCCCTTCATTTGGGGCATCACCTCCCTCCACACATAATTAGTGTCCTAATTAACCATCAACAGCACTCTGCAGCTCCCCATCTTCAGTTTTCTATTCCTTAAGGCTAATCAGGAATAAATCCCTGATTTTCTTTTAATTAAATGAGCATTTTTGATGCTTTCACTTTCCAGCCAAATTGGCAACCCTGGGGTTCTGTGTCCTCCCAGAACTATCCCAGTTTCCCATTTCTGCTTAATAAATTCCCTTTTTTTGCCAATTTTTTACCCTCCAAGCACCTTTAAATTGTGTCACTGCCTCTGCCAGTATGTTAGTTTTTCAGGTAAAATCCTCAAGCTCTGTTTCCAGTGCTGACCTCAACAGCAGTGACAGCTGCACCTTCCTCTCTGTGCACCTCGAGGGGAGCAAATTGGGGTGTTTAATGCCAAGAAATTCCCAAATTTCCTTTCCTCATTGCTAGAAAACCACTGGGATGTCTTTACTTCCCTGGGCAAGGCTCCCACTCCTGCAAGATATGATGAAAGATTACTCCATCATCACCAAGTTTTGGACCAACCCCCTCCAGCTCCAAAGCAAAAATCCCAGAGGAAAAGAATGCAAAGTGAGAAAAAGATCTGAAAAATAGAGGATTTAAGCCAAAAACTAGTGCTCATGGTGATGCTTCCTGGCTCCAATACCTGTTAGAGGTGGTTTGGACATCCTGGAGATAAAGGGAGAAAGATGCTTAGGGCTGCCTTCCTTTGAATAAAAGCCAAAATGGGTGAAACAGGGATTCTGGGGGAAAGTTTTGGCTCACCTGTAGCAGGTCACCACCTGGTTGCTGGCACTTGGCCTGGAGCTCTGCACAGTATTGCCAGATCCATGACATCTCAGCAGCTTCACCACATCGCTGTTCCTCCAAACTCCATCAGAGGTGATGGAGCCGGGAAAGAAACAGTGATTCCTGGTCACTCAGCACCTGGCAGAGCCCTTTCAGCATCGCCTGCAGCTTCTGTTTCTCAGCATTGACTCGAGTCTGGGGGATGAAGGAGAAGGAGGAGGATGCTGGAGGGGGAATGAAGCAGTCTGGCCCCCATGGTGCACCCAGATGGCAGCAGCACCCACCAGCATGTCCTGTCTTGTCTTCCTTTGCTGTCCAGCATGTCGCTCGTCCTCCTCTTGCAGGGTTTTTAGGGAAGCTTCAAACTGCTTCTGCAGGGAAAATAGGTTTATACCCCTGGAGAAGGGGAGAAAAGGAGGAGAGGCGGCTGAGACCCCTAGAGCACCAGGGATATGGCCAGCACAGCTGGCCCCATCCTCATCCTCCTCTGCAGCTGCACTGAAGCAGATATGCACATGCACAGCCATGTTACAATTAACAGTTATTCTGCACGCAATCCCTCACATTATACATACAGTTATGTAAATACACAGTGATAAGTGGGCATTAGTCTCCCAGACAGGCTGGGATATCCCATCTCTCCAAGGTCTCCTGTAAAAAAGCTGCCACCAGACCTTAAAAAGTTCTGTGAGGAGCCAATTTAGTTTTGATTCAGCCATTTCGGTTTGCCTCAACCCTGGCTGTCAGGGTTGTCAGAGACACGAGAGGAGGAGGGCGTGTACACCTGCCACTTGCAGGCGGCGGCCAGGAGCGGGGGAAGCCTCGTCCCTGGGGGGACTTCTCCTGACAACGCCTCACAGAGGCTGTCAGGGGGACACACTGGAGGGGCTTCTCCAACCAGGTGGCGAAAAGGTCCCGACCAATGGGCGGCACACAAAGGTTGCGCTGGACCAGCGGTCTCCTGTCCGCGGGCGGACTTTGGGAGGGCCGGCGGTATAAAAACTCGCTGCGTCACGGCTCAGCGCTGCTCGCGGGGGCTCGCTGCTGTTCCTTGGCTGTCTCGCTCCCTCCTTTGCCCCGGCCCCAGCCTGCCTCCTGGCTCTCCTGCCCTCGCTGGCTCTTGTTCGCCGTCGCGCTCATCCTGCCTCCCTATGTCCCTGACCGCCGCTCTGCCCCTTGCCCCCGCGTCCTTGCCCGGGCTGCCCGCATTCAACCCTGCCGCGACTCCCTCCAGGGTGAGAGACCTCCCGTCCGAGCGGCTCTCACCGCGTGTGCGGTGCCGTCGCCGCCGGAGCCGCGCCTGTGAGGCCGCGCCTGTCCGAGTGCCGCGCAGGCTCGGTCAGCCCCAGCCCGTGCGGAGGCCGCAGCCAGCACACTCTTTTTCTCCCTCTTCTCTCCCTCTCTCCCCTCTCCCCCAGTCCTTTTCCATTTTCCTTCCTTCTTTTCTGTCTCTTCTAGCCCCCTTTCTTCTGGGCATCTCCTTTTCCTTCTCGTTGTCGTTACCAATAAGTGGTTCACAGATACAACGTTTGCCTCGTTTGGCTTAATTTCGTTGCCGACCACCCATTATTGGAAGAACTCGTCGCAGTTCCCCACAGTGGAAAGCGACAAGTTCCCACCACCCTTCAGTTTCCATCTCCCTTCCCCCACTCCTTGCACCCCCAGCCAGGTCCAAGCCCCCTTTGGGAAACCCCATTTCCCCTCCGCGCCCGGAAGCGGAATAGGAACCCTCCACAGCGCAGGCGCTGGGTCACGGCAGGAGTTTGAAATCTCCAGTATTTAGTTTTCGTCCCAAAACTACCACCCGCTATACTGTTTCATACTTAACCCTCACCAAGTCGCACCATTTCAGCTCGGTTTTGGCTTCTACATGCTTGCCTTACCTTTTTTGTTTTCCCTGGAAAGACAGGGAAAAGCTTTGCCTCTCCTCAAAATATATATTTTGGGGGGTGAGTTTTAAGGGAAATTAGGGTCGCTCAGGCGGGGGAGAGTGTCTGAGATGGGGATCCGCTCACCCTGTAGCAGCGGGCGGCCTCTTCGAGCGGCACGGCGGGGTCGGCACGATGCTCGGCGCAGGCGGTGCAGCGAGGCCTCCATCGCGGTGACAGAAGACAGTCAGGGCTCGTTCGTGCCTGTGGCACAGCTCCTGCACGGCCGCCACCACGCTGGCCAGCTGCCGGCTGGGGCGGAAGCCGCCGTGAGGGAACTGCAGCCGGCACTGCGGGCACGGAGCGCCGCCCGCCGCGACCAGCAGCGCCGGCAGAAATTGTGGCCGCCGCTCAGCATCATGATAGGATCCTGTAAGAAATCCAAGCAGACAGCGCAGGTGGTTTCCCCCTGGAGGTATCTGATGGCGTTTCCCGCGGCCACGGTTGTTTACAAGACGCGCTCGAGGAAGTGCGTACTGAAAGGGGCCTGGCCAGGGTATTCCTGGTAGTGGCGTCCGGAACCTCCCGAGCAAAGGGAACCCCGACATTCCCACCGCCCCAGTCATGAAACACCCGCCGACCAGCGCCAGCGGGGATTTAAGAACAGAAGGGAACGCAGGCAGCGGCAGCTGGGGCTTAAGAGAGACAAGTTATTTACAAGGCGAATTCTTACCCCTTCGGCTGCACTGGGGGAAGCAAAGTGCGGCCAGAAGAGGGCTCCGGGAGACAAGGATTAAAGCAGGAACGTGGCACGTGAGCAGAGCTCCCTGGAGCTCCACATCCATCGTGTGGATGACAAGCTTGGAGCGGGAGGGTTAAAGTGAAACAAAAACCCACCGTTGTGTGTATTTTAACTACATAACGGTAACTATGTTTCAATATAATATATCTCATTTTAATACAGGATTATATATGTTTAAATATAATTGCAAATTTTATTATAGCGCTATAAAAATAATAAAACAGACATAAAATAATGTTTAAAATACTAATCAGGAGATTTAGCTATGAATAAGATTGATAAAGCAGTAAAAGAAGTTCGATATTCCCAAACAGTTGTAAAATCCGCTACGCCCCAAAACTGATCAGCTTTGGCTTTTTCATGAGGAAAAAAAAAATTAGGGAGAAATGATGGGGAAAAAAGCACACTGGGCATTCTCAACTCCCCAAAAAACGCCGTTTATAGCCCCAGATTTGCCCCTGCCCTGGGGGGATGGGGGCGGGGACGCATGGAACAGTGCGTCTCATTGTTGGATCTCGGGCAGCGGGGCTTGCCTCCTCGAGGTGGGAAGTGGAATAGAGCGGGACCGCGAAACCGAGCCCAAACAAACCCAAAGTTTGATGTCTCGGGTACAAAAAAGGGAGGGGGAAAAAAAAAAAAAAAAGAAAAACACATCCAAACTACAATCCTTTTTTCTCTCTCTTTTTTTTAAATTATGCTTTCTTCTGAGAAACGCCTGGAAAATAACTAGTTAACAGCAGACCAGCTTAATGCTTCATTAATTCTTAATTATTTCAGGCACTTATTGTTCTTTTCGAAGAAGAATCTCAGCCTACATAAGGCTTCTGCAGCAGCAGGAGAAGTCAGGGCTATGCTAGGCATAAATATTTTCCCAGAAATTTTCTTCCCGAGGTGAGGTGGTGGCGAAAGGGCTACACGAAGGGGGCGGGCGAGGCGAGGCGGCGAAAGAAGAGCTGTCCCGCGGGATGGCCGCTGCCTTGGGTGGCCGTGGCAGTGCGGTGTGGCGTGAGCCGCCCCTCGGGACGGGCGAGGCGGCGATACAAGAGCCGAAGTCAGCCGTGGCTGCTGCTAGAGTCACCCAGAAAAGCTGCACCGAGGGCGAGACGGCGCTAGAAGAGCCGCAGCTGGGTGGTGCGGTGGGAGCCGCTGCGGCCGCTGCCCAGGCTCTAGGACGTGCACGGCGGTATGCGCGGGGCGGCGAGAGATGGGCTGCACCGAGGCGTGGCCGCTGCCGCCAGCCGCCGCGCCGGGGGGAGACTGTCGCCTCTGACAGGTGTCGCCAGAAGGGCTGCACCGAGAGACGGGCGAGATGTGAATAGAATCTATGGAGCAGAATAGAATAAACAGAATTAAAGAGTCGCAGCGGGGGGTGGCCACGGAGTGCTGCACCGCAGGACAGGACGGGCGCGGTCCCGCGGGGAGTTGCCGCCTATCGCGCTGCTTATCGTGTGGGGATTAGGGGGCAGCCGAGTGACGACAGCCAGAGCCGGGGCAGCCGCTTCCAGCGGCGGGGAGGAGCGAGACGTGCTGTTCTCAATCAAGGCCGCACAGTTTAGGCCCCTGGACAGGTCCGCTACTCTGCACCCGAGAACTGGGACACGTGTATCCCGCTGGCCCTCGCTCGCCTGCTCCCTCCTCCCTGGCCCCGCCAAACCAAGAAATACCTTAAAATCTAGCCTCTGCACACACACACACACACACACACACACACACACACGCAAAAGGAAAATCGGGTGTGTTTTTTTCTGTTTTGTTTTCTTTAATTCATGACCTACATGGTGAGTGCCAGCACAAGATTGGTCACTAATTAAAGCAGCTGGGAGGGGAGCTTGTCATAAAACCATTTGTATCTCTAGGAATATGGGCAGCACCTAGGGCTCTGTTTGAGGATGCACAGGGAGCATCTTGCAGAGTCCAGCTACTGTATCCATGTCCTACATCTCCTGGCAATGACTCCTTGACAGCTGCAGCCAGCTCCTGGCCTCAACGGGGCTCTCTGGCCTCGTCCTGCTCCTCCTCCTCATCCCACCGCACACTTGTTCTCTCTGCCAGAAGTTGTGGAAGAGGAGTTGTGCCAGTCTCCAGCACCGTCTTCGCTGTAGAGAGACCCGTGAGGGGATCTGAATCTGGGAGGAGGGAAGAAGGTGGGGAGTGAGCAGGTGCAGAACCTCCTGCTGCCTTTCCCTTGGACAAGTTCCTCTTCCTCCTGAAATGCGTCTGACTTCTCCCCTGATAACTGAATTATCCCAAAATCCAACTGAATTCCTCCCCCCAATATATCTGAATCATCCTAAATACCTCTGCATTCCTCCCCAAAGCCTCCAAATTCTCCAAAAATACCTCTGAATTCTCCTAAAATACCAGTATTCTACCCAAATACCTCTGAGCTTCTCCAGGGCCTGCCACAGAGCCTCACTTCGGCGGCAGCAGGAGCTCAGGCTCTTCTCCAGCTCCTTGGGGAGCCCCGACGAGAGGTGGAGCTTCATTTCACTCCAGCTGGGAAAAAATTGACAGGGACAGGTGTTATGTTACAGATATATCAGCCAAGCCCCTCCCCGCAGTTGGGGTCACAGGGATGTGAAGCAACCAGTTGCCACATACCTGCTTAGGATGCTCCCAACATCCTAAAAAGAAAAAGGGAGAAAAAAGGGAGTTCAAGACGCCATAGGCAGCACTTTGGGAGAGCTTTTGGGTAAGGAGGGCACTCACCTGGGGCAAGCACCTGGCCTCCAGCTGCCCAATGAGTCTGTGGAGCCGTGCAACCCCCTCGGCCACCCGCAATGATTTTTCGGCATGGGTAGCTGTGAACATGTCGTCCAGCTCAGCGAGCCGCCCCAGCACCATGCGCTCCTGCTCCGCCAGCAGCCGGCGCAGCCGCTCAAACTCAGCCTCGATGCGGTGCCGCTCGGCTTCACTCATCTCCTGGAGGAGACAAAAAATCCATATGCAACCCCCAGACCTGAATTTTCCTCTTTTGAGTTAAAGAACAAAAGTACTTACGCTGTAGCCAGGGGTGCTGTAACACTGAGGCAGGGCTGGGGATGCAGCCAATTAGAGACTGCAGGGCAGTTAAGTACTTCACCCCAAGATTCTCCTTTCCCCTCCCCTCTTGCCATTCCCCTTTATATTCTGTCCAAAACCAATCTAGGCCCTTAGAAGCAGAGGGGTGTTAATTCTGTGTTAGCAAATGTCCCTTTATGACTCAATCTGGGATGAAAATGAGCAGTGCCATAAAATTGATTTAAAGTGTGGATAATAAACAGCTACACGTGGAGGTGGTGCTTGCCAAACCTGCCTAGGATCTGCACCAGCCACTCCAGCTGGGTGTGGGGCTTTGCAGGGCGCCAGGATGCCTCTTGGAGGTGATCCCACGTGTTTCTTCAAGAGGGACTTGGGGATAAATAGATACCCAAAGACCCATTCAGACCGCGGAAGAACAGAAGGGATCCCCTGTACCAGATAGTCCTGGTGTCTCTTCTCTTCGCTCGCTCTCCAGTCCAGAAACTCTGCCAACACCTTCCTTAGGGACTGCAGGTGAGACTGGATTTTGTCCTGAATGCACCCAAAAAAAAAAATTTAAAAATTGAAGCAATCAGCCCAGATTGTTTGTATAATCCTGCCTTCAATATCTTATATTATTTGGGGGAGGGAAGCAAATAATCCCCCTAAAATAGCCCCCAAAGCCCCCTCACTGTCTTCCCTAGAAAGCAGGGATCAACTCACTTTATGTTTCTCCCACAACTAGAAGCAGGCAGTGGAGCTTTGCTTTCCCACAAAGAAATTAAAATATTTTCACTTTGCACCTTTTTCAGGGGGAGGGAGAGGGAGAATGCCTGATGGGTCATAGGAAGGTGATCTCACCTCACAGGTCTCGTCTGGTCCTCCAAAAGTCTTCATGTCCACAGCCTGTGGTGGCTCACCCATTGCCTCCTGAGGGGTTTTGGTCTCTTCAACACCAAGAGGTGAAGCTCTGGTCAGTGTCAGCACAGGGGTTTTGTGCCTCTGCTGTGGCCATGCTGCCCTCCAAGCAAGGAGAAAGGAGTGCTGGGGGTTGGCAGTAGCACAGGGTGAAGCTGCCTGCCCTTGAACCGCCTCTGGGTGTTCCTGTGCTCAGTTCCTGGCACAAGCTGCCCCAGCAGGTAAAGCAAATATCATCACCCACAAGTAGTCTTTAAACATGTTTTATATCCACAAGATTGTCTTATTTCCAGGCATTACTGTCATGTTCCTCACCTGGAAGCTGCTCCCAGCTTTGCCTTGTTCAACTCCATCATGTGTAAGGGGCCAGGGTCAGATTTGGGGAATTTAAGGGAGCAAAATTTAACCAATTTCTCCCTTGTGGTGCCATGCAATAATGCTTTTTTTTTTTGCAGTGCCTTAATTTTCCGCCCTTTCCTCCTCAGTGCCTGTGTTGAGAAAATAAATGGCCCTGAAATGGGGGGAAAAGGGGCAATCAGATGGTGCAGGAGGTGTCCAAGCACGTCACTGCCGTCTGCAGGCAAGAGATTGGAAGGCTCCTCCCTTCTTGGCTGATAAAAGCTGGCAGAGGCTGAGACAGGACTGAGCTTTGGCTGAGCCTGTGCCAGAAAGAGGAAGAAAAAAATCCCAAGAGGAAAAAAACCCAGGAGAGAAGCAGCCAGTGAAAGAAAACCATCTGGAGGAACCCCAAAACAGCACCAGCAGCAGCAAGGAAAACACCAAGAAGGTTTGAGTGAGGGGGAAAATCCCAGTGCTGATGGGGGGTTATATCACCCTGATGTCTGTAGGGGGGAAAAGGGGATTTTGAGCCCCCTCCACATCCCATGAACTCAAGAAGGGAAGTAGATTTACCCTTGCTTTGGTCTCAGGATCTCTGTTTCGGATTTAAAGGTGTTTTGCAGTGGAGGGTGGTGGTGGTTATTTGCTTCTCATCTGATTGTAACAATCCAGCTGGGGAATTTGGGTGAGCATGGCTCCTGCTTTTGTCTCCATTTGGGTGATTTTCTCACCTTTTTCCCACTTTTACTCATCACCTTGCTGCTTTAATCCCCTTATCTACAGATTTGCTGACAAAAACACATGGAAAAGAAGCAACCTGTTCGTTTTCGACTGTCGCAGCATGGTTTATTCAATCATTTGAGGGCTTTATTACTCATGTCCAGGGTCCTTTAGCACGGGCAACTCCTTGCATGCAAAACCTCACACTGAGTTCCAGAGGATAAATGTGAGGCCATTTGGTGCCAGCTCTTATCTCCCTCACACGTATTTTCTCCAAGGTCAACAACAAATTTCTTCCCCTCTCACAGGATTTCTCTGGACGAGAGAGGTGAATGTGGCTTATCTCAATTTTAGGGACTTTCCTCACTCAGATAAACTTTGTCAGATTTGATTGATGAACGGTGGAGGCAGAGATGGATTTACAATGGATAGATTCAGCCTTCAGCCCACGCAAGGAATGGAGATTTGGGGGTATAATAATATCTACAGTGGAGATTGGTTCATCCCAATGTGCTCCTCATGTTGCCTTCAGAGTCATCAGGGAATTAATTGATTTAACCCATCTCCAAGGGTCTTCCCATAAATGAACCAAGCTCTGTTGCAACTGTTGAAGAAAAAAAATGCTATTTTCTTAAAGTACTTTCATTAAATGTGGTGGTTAAACCCATTTTTTGACACAAAAAGGGGCAGAAGCTAAGACGTGACTGTTTGAAGGATAATAACTAGATTTTATCCTTTCTTTCCTTTTCCTGTGCCTCCAGCCAGGAGGAGAGGACACTGAGGGTGCCATGGCTTTCTTCCTCAAACCACGGCCATGCACGTGGGACCTTGCTCTGGACTACCACACCGTGAAACAGTTTGAAGGTAATCAGAGGTGGCTAGAGAGGAGCAAAGTACCAGTTCCTTGTGTTTTCTGGGCTGAGATGTTTGGTGGAGTTGGAGATTCTCCAGCTCCACATTCTGTCTCCCTAGGGCCTCCATCTCCAACCTCCATCTCTTTGCTCTTCCATCTCCAACCTCACCTTTCCTCTCCCTTTCTCCTTTAAAAGTCACCAGTGAAAGCATTTTGGGTGTGTGTGTTCCCTAGGCTTAAGTTTGACTTTTGACTCGTTCTCTGTTTTGCTTTTCAGTGGATGTAACCCTGGATCCAGCCACAGTGGGTCCAGAGGTGATACTCTCCGAGGACCTCAAAGAAGCCACCTGGGGTAGACCTCGATGCCAGTGGTCTGAGGGTCCAGGCCGGTTTGACACAGATCCGTGCATGCTGGGCAGCGAGGGCTTCACCTCGGGCCGTCACTACTGGGAGGTGGAGGCCAATGGGCGCTTCTGGGCCGTGGGGGTGGCCCGTGAGTCAGTTCAGAGGAAAGGCCGGGTCCTCTTCAAGCCCAACACTGAAATCTGGGGCTTGCAGAAGTATGATGAGCTCTGCGTTGCCCTCACAGCTCCATCCAACACCTCTGTCCCACTCCTCAATGGGGAAATTGGGGTCTACCTGGACTACGAGGTGGGACAGGTCTCTTTTTATGCTGTCAGCAGCCGCCAACGCATCTTTACTTTTCCTGTGACTTCCTTCAGTGGGGAGAGGGTCTTTCCCTACTTTTCCGTGCTCCTCTCAACCATTAAACTGTCCCCCAAGGGCTGATGCCCTGGAAGGATCCTCCCAAAAGCTGGTTGTGTCATGGTGGTTGGAAATGCTTGTTGATGCTCCTTAACTCTTATTTTCCAAGTCTTGGAGTAATTTCTAGCTCAGTTCATGGTCCTGCCTCCATCTTAGGTGTCTCTGTTTTGGGTTATGTCCAGGGGATTTTGGGTCCAAGCTCAGCATGGCTCATTTCAAGTTGTTAAATTCATCCAAAGCTCATTAACAGGAGTTGGGCTTCCCTGAGCTTGTTTTGAGCTGAAAACTCTACTTTTTCTCCCAAATTCAGCTTCCTCTGAAGGTTCCTTTTGCTGACCTCAGTGCCTATGATTGGCTGTGCTTTCAGCACAAATTTAAAATCTTAAATTTTGCAGGCTTTGCATTAACACTGGCTGCTAGCTCATATTAAAACTGATTTTGTCATCACAAGGATGTGCTCACATCCACTGCCCCCACTGTTTTCCTCTGCTGTTCCCCACACTCGAGATGTATTTCCAAGTACTTAGCATGTAAATATGCTCAGAATATAATAAATTTCTTTTTCTCTAAGAAGCAGAAGGCATCTGCATTTGAGCCATCACCAAGCTGCCCCAAACCCAAAAAAAGCCCCCAAGGCTGCCCTGCACCCCCCCACCCCCCTAGATTCTCAAGCACTATCTCACATGGGTCCCCAAAGGCTGCCTTGTCCCAGAAACACCTTGTTGGTCTCCTGGAACCCCCAATAACCCCTTGCCCAAGGGGTTCAAAACCTTTTTGAGGTTTTCTTTCATGATCCTATGGTGCACCAGATATCTGAGAGTGAGAAGGCCTCCCTGCAGCACCCAAGGAGCTGACACAGAGGTTTGGAGGCCGTCGCATCCTGTTACCCTTGCTTGAGCCCTGCAGCTCATATTTGTTACAAATCCAGCTCCTCTCAGTGCTGCAGTGGGAGGAGCTGAGCCCATTGTCATCCAGGTAAGCACAGAGCCCATCACCACGGATTTGAAACCTGGAAGGACAGAGGAGATAACCCATTTCAGATGGGGCAGCAGGAAAAAGGAGAAAAGTCACACACAGGCTTTCCTCAGCTTCAGTTCTCAAGCATCCTGATGGGCACCAGCATGCCAAAGTATCTATACATATTTATTTTATAGGAATAGAACTAATTCAATATCAATATGCCAACACTGACACTGATTTATTTCTATTTCTAATACGAAACCCAAAGCTTTGCAAGAAAAGAAAAAGAACTTATAATAAAAAATGTATATTTAGGATTTTTTCACCAAATGCACCACTCCCATCTTTTAGGTCAAAGGGGAAAACAAAGACCAGTTCCAGATGCAATGTTGCCCTTCCCAAACACTGTCCCACTGCTACCTCTGGATGTACCTAAAGTACAAGAAGAAATACACATTTTGCAGCTGAGGAAACACCAACCAGCAACATAATAATGAAAAACATGGACTCACAGGTGAGACAGAGGTGAGCGGTTCACCCATTGCCACGGCTGGTCCTCATCTTCCCGCAAAAGGCCAATCCAATGCTCTGAGATGCCTTTGTACCTCATCACAAAGCTCTGAAAGAGAGGAAAAGGAAAGGTTTTTACCTTCTTCCAGCCAAAAATCTTAATTTTACCCATTGCTCATGCTGCTTTAGGGCTTCTTTGGGGCTTGAACATTTCAATCTGCTACCAAAAAGTGTCATCTAGAAACAGGGGTTTATTCCTACAGTTCTTGCAGCAGTTGGCTTTGGTGAGGAATTTGAAGACACCCATGATAACATACTCTCAAGGCCTTTTCCCCAGCTTCTCACCCCAGATCTTCAAAAAAGATCCTGGAAGAACAGTCAAAGAAACCAAAAGGTTTTCAAATACATTGGTTTTGGGTTTTTTTCCCCATGTTGAGCAGGTCCTCATGTCTCCTTACCAAGTCCTCCATGCTGTCCAGCGTGGCCAAGGAAGCACCAAGTGCCGAGCAGTTGTCCTGGCTGGATGTCCAGTTCCCCTCAACCTCCGAAAAATAGTAGCATTTTCCTCTGTAGCTGATCCAGTCGAAGGGACACTGAAAGCAGGGCTGGGCACGAGGCTGAAAAGCCTGCACTGTCATTAAAAATAGAACAGTGTTAATGAGCAGCACCTTCCCCTTGCCTCTCTGGGGTGGGGAGATCATCCTCCACCCCATGGCTTCCAAAAGTCTTGCATCTCCCTCAACTGTGAGCAAAGATAAAAATTAAGATACCAGGAGAAATACTGTAAGAAATAAGCTCAAATCATGGCCCAACTTGTGATGTTGGAGAAGAAACACAAGTGCTGCACCTTCAAAGAAGGAAACAGGGTGGTAGACTTCAAAAAAACACATTTTAAAGAGGAATTTCAGAGTAGCCCTATCCCTAAACATGCCCTTGAGTGTTGCTTTCTGTCATTAATGCAAAAGTAGTGAAAATGACAGGAAAAAAGTTGTCTTAATCCTGTAGACTTTTTGACTTCGTGGGACTCATGCCAGCATCTCCAGGCCCCTTCTTCCCTGAAGACAATACTTTTGCATGACTGTACTCCTGAAATGGCTCTTCCTGTTGATTTTCTAACGGTTTCTAGATGAAATCAGCTCCTACACCAATGGGATGGGTTTGGTCTTATGTAGAAAGGCTGCTCTGAAACATCCTTCTCCCAGAGAGAACAGCAGCGTGGGTGGGCTTTGTCTTCCTCAGGAACATGGAAGTAGATCTGTCACAAATGCAACAACCCAAAATATCTCAGAGACATTACCTATGCGACTAAAATTTTGACATTCACCTGCAAAAGTGATGGCTGTGATGAACAGAGCCATGAAAAGCACTGCCAGCATCACCTGGCAGGCGACACGTGCCTCTGGCTTCATCTCCATGCTGGGACCTGCAGGACAACAGACCTTCAGTGCCTCTGTGAGAGCTCCCAGTGCAGCAACACGCTACAGGTCATGCCAAGATGATGAAAGGTTGGTCTCGTTCCAATGCTGGTGGACTTGGTGTCATTTCGCGTGGGAAATACCAAAAATTCTTTTTTATGTGGAATAAAATTATTTATTTTTTTATTTATGGGAACTCTTTGGGGAACAGTTTCCTCCCCAGCTCCAGATGCAATCTCCTGAAATGTGCCATAATTAAATTTTTGCTTTCATTTCTGGGGTTTACCTCATTATTACAGTTCAGAGGAGTTTTTTTCTCCACCTAAACTAAGACAGTTTGGGTCATGGTGCCTCCATCTCTGGATCTTGTGATGTAGAATATGCACTTTCCCTTCATCATGAGCAAAGAAAATTCTGTAATTCTGTTTCCTAGTGGTTTCACCCAAAAATCTTAGTGTTTTCATCTAGTAGGACATTCTCCATTTTTTGTTTAAGCTTTTCCCTTTTTTTCCCCATTGTATGAACCAAATTTCATGGGAAAAACCCTCCTCTCCACTCTTCTTCCTGGAAAAATATTAGAAAGTAAGTCAGAAGCCAAATATGCCAATTTTTTTTTTAAGTTGTATTTTAAAAATTTTAAAATCAACAAATAAATTTAAATTTTTTTAAAATCAAATTTGAAAAAGCCACAAATGTGCTAAATAGTAATAAAAAAAATTGCTCAAAAATCTTAGTCCCTGGTTGGGTAAAACTAGATGATGGAAAAGCCCCCAAAAGTCCCTGTTTTACCTTTTTATGTGCCAAAGGGATGATAGAGATGGGAGCAAAATCAGGAGAGCTGAAACAGGGCAAAAGGGAAACCTGATTTCTCCATGGGAAGACAACAAAAAATAATTTCTGATGTGTCCAAACTGGATTTAAATACCAAATTTCTTTTTGGGGTATTCTACAGTTCAACTCTTTAAAAATTTCTTTATTCTAATCCAGAATAAATCAGAAAATTTGAATATTTGCAGGGCGGAAAAAAGGCCTAAAAGGATCAGTTACTCAAGTGCCTCAGGAAGGGTAAAGACTAAATTAGAACCTGTCCGAAATGGGTCTAGAGCAAAAATTCTGCCTGCTGAGTGACAAAAATTTTCCCTCAAGGGAAGTGCCAGAAAAAGCTTTTTCCCCCCTACAACCTTACTTCAGCTGGTTTTGTTCTCAAATTACAGATGTATCAAAAAAAACCCAAACTCAGTGATTCTACAGTTCATTGCCCTACAGTTACCTGCCCGCTTGCTCCTTTCCATGCCCAAAAATTTGGAATAAACTCTCGTTTCCTCCATTTTTGGGGTTCGACCTCTACAGGTGCTCTTGCCTCACCTGCCAAGCAAAGTTCCGTCTATCAGAGGTGTCACGAAGGCTGTCAGTCCTCAATCAAAATCTTCTCACCATTGAAAATTTCTCCCTGCACCATATTTAAACTTTTCTCCTCAGCTGAAATTTCCTCACACAATTAAAATCTTGTCCCTGCAATTAAAATTTTCTCTCACCCCAATTTGTTTTATCCCCCTAATTATATTTTCTACCCTCAGTTAAAATTTTCTCCCTGCAAGTCAAGTTTTCTCCCCACAATCAAACTTCCACCCCAAATCAGTTTTCTCCACCAATTAAAATTTTCCCCTATTAAAATCTCCTCAGGTAACATTTTCTCTCTGCAATTAAAATATTCTGCTATAATTAAAGTTTCATCCCTGCAAACTTTTCTCCCCATTAAAGCTTTTCCCCCAATTAATATCTTCTTCCCTCAATTAATATTTTCTCCTCAATTAATATTTTCTCTCCAACATTAAGGTTTTCTCCCCTAAATTAAAGTTTTTCCCCCCACTTGAAATAATCTCCCTGTATTAAAATTCCCTCAATTAAAATTTTCTCCTGCAATTAAAAACTTCTCCCTGCAATTGAAATTCTCTCCTCTAATAAAAATTTAAGACCACCTCCCATCAGCCCCCAGGCCCATCCCAAACCCTGTCACCTGTGTCTGCTCTGTGGGAACAAGCCAGCTGCTGAGGCACAACCTGCTCCTGTGAAAAGAAACAAAGTATTAATTTAAAAAAATGTTGTTTTGGTTTATTTTATTGTTTTCTGAGGGATTTTCCTGTGCCTCCTCAAGGGCAATGCAGAAGGGGCTGCCTGCCCAGGGCCACCTGCCCACCCACTAAACCAGGGGTTCCTCTCCAGCTCCACCTGGCATCACTTCACCCTCTTTTCCAGCATTTCCAGATTTTTTTCTCAGCTAGGGAGGTGGATTGTCCAAAAATGCTTTTTTTAGTGTGCAGCTAGGGAAAACATGCTGGGGATCGCTCTGTTCCAGGATGTTGGGGCACCCCAGAACAGCCCTCAGGGATTCTACAAGGATGAAGTACAGTTCCCTTCAGCCCATTTTACAATTTTTTTGCTATAAAAATATAAGTGTTCTTGCAATTAAGCTACCCAGCTGCAGGGTTTTACCCTAAAACCTAATTTATTTTGTATTTTTTAGGGGGTTTTTGTAATCACTGGTCACACACAACTAGAGCAGCTGCTTTTGCAGAGGGCAGGAAGGCTGGCTGATAGCAGCTCACCACAAAAACTTTCTGTGACAAAGAAAAGGCTGCGGGTAAAAAAGAAGCTAAAAATAAACATGAGATAATAAAAATTTAAAAAATAAAAATTACGTAAACCCAAATTTAAAATAAAAGTATTTTTAAAATTAACTAAAAATTTAAAAATAATTTAAAAATAAAATAATGCTTTTCCTACTGGGGCCTTTGGACCTTTGGGTTTATCCTCTTATTTCCCCTATTTCTGCCTGTTGATAGGTATTGGGACAAATTTCTACTTTTTTACTTGCTTTTTTTTTGGATGTCTGAGGAAAAAAACATCATTTTTACCTCTACAAAAAGGTGGTGCTTTGGGATGTTATGGCACTGACTAAAACCGGGGATTAACACAAAAAAAAACTAAGAAAAGAGAGGGAGAAAGGTTATTCTAGGCTGGAAATTGGTGGACATTCCATGCAGCTGCCAAAGAGTCCCAAACCTGGAGAAAACACAGGTCTAGATGATGTAAAAGGATACATCAGGAGTGGGAGGATGGGCTGGCAAGAGAAAAATCAAAATTTAAAAAGTAACAAAATTAAATAAAATTCCTTAGCAGCCTGCAGCAAATCCAGATTCTTGCCTCTTCCTGGGCAGGAGCTGGGCAACCTCTGACCACATCAGATCCCTCTGCCCCAGGATAAAACAGAGGCCAAATATTGTGTCAAAACCAGCAGAATAAGTCACATGGAACAAAAGGCATTTCAAGTCACTCCCAGCCCATATTTTGGGGAAGAAACACCAAATGTCACCTGTCTCCTCCCCAAATGCCTGTGGTCACGCTGATCCAGCTCCTGACATGCTTCGGCCTCACAGAGAAAAACTTTTTTTAAAAGGTTTTTGAAATTATTAATTCTGCTTTCACAGATGTTTAGCACAACCACCAAAGTCACAGATGTTTCTACACCTCCAGGTATGCCATCTCTTGCTGGCTGCAGGACACCCACTCCCTCATCACATTCCCTTCACACGGGAAGGGTGTAGAATACACATATATGTGTGTGTGTCTATATATCTGTACCAACAGAAAAGTAGATAAATCCCCAGCCAGTACCGCTTCCTGGAGCCAAATGCAGACATGAGTGCATAGTGCACAAGGCAAGGGGTTGTACAAGGACAGTGTCACTTTTGGGCTGCTCCTGAGACCTTCTGAGCAACCATGGCTGGGGAAATCGTTTATGCTGATTTAAGGCATCTTGGGGGTGGTTCTTCTGCTGAGAAGCATCAGGGTAAGTCCTATTTTGGGGGGAAAATGCTTGTTTCAAGTTTTCGGAAGGCTTTTGGATTTCTTTACTTTTAGATTTGCTTGCTTCTTCATCTCCATATTGAGGTTTCCAAGATCATGGAGAACATTGTTGTGGGTTAAATGTTTTCTAAGGTAGGATCCTGGCTTTAAAAGAGGAGGAAAAAGAGAAGGGAAGGGATGGGAGAGGGTGTCAGATATTTGGAAGCTGTTTTGCTTCCAAGGCTCTTCTCCTGGGGGGCAAAATGGGTGCCAGGAAGTCTAGCATGAGCCAACACACCTGGATGGGAAGGAAAGCTGCTGAGATCCTGTCTGGAATCGTGGTGGAGATGAGAGCTGGAGTGACCTTTGTCTCACCAACTCCCAGCCCTACCAGGAACTGTAAATTAAGCCAATTTCTGAAGGCTTCTGATGGCCCAAGCTCCATCATTGGGTGCCCAAGGGTGTTCCTGAGGCTCCTGCAGCTCCTCCACCACCTGAGAAGCCACCCTCACTCCAGACCTCATCAGTAGTGATTTACATTTTTGGAGGAAGCAAAGAAGCTGTCAACTTCTGCTCAAACTCACCAGCTTGACAGAGAGGCTTTTTCTTTTTTCCTCTAAACCCCCAGCTTTTTCATCTTTCATTTTTTAAAGTAAATGTGGCCTCTTTCAGCACCTGCCTTCTGCCCATGGTGGCATGGGCTCCTCCTCATAGCTGGGGGGCTGGAGCAACTCATCCTGCTGGTCCTGGTGGTGATGCTGAGTGTGAGGGGTGAGTACCCAGCTGATATCTACATCTCGCATCCCAGTGAGCAGCTGGGGAGGAGAAATTGGGGTTTATTTCAGCATTTCAGCCTTTGGAGGGGACAAGGTTGTCCTGCAGAGATGCAACATCACGAATAAACCCATTTAAGAATAAACCCATTCTGAGTAAACCTAGATTATACCCATAGCTATCAAACGAGGGTGGAGAATACAAGCCATGTTTTTCAGGCTGATTTAAGTAACTGTATGAGAAAATGAAACCCAGTTTTGTGGAGTTTGTGGTTTTTATCCCCAAATGGCTGCAGCTTCTCACCTCAGGTTACTGCTCCAAGTTTTTCAGGGCTCCCCACAGCCAGCAGTGATGAGCGTTCCACAGCTAAGCAGTGGCATCCAGGGAAGGAACCAGATGGAGCAGTGCATGTTTTCATCCTTGGTGCGGTATTTCTGCAAGCCTCGAGGGGACAGTCCCACAGGTAATCCCCCTTCCCATCTGACTCTGCTGGGAGATGCTCAGGTGAGACCTTTGTGGGGATCTTGTACTGCAAGGAGAGAGACCCTTAGACCCTTGGGGTTGTGAGGCCACAAGGGTTATTTGGCAAAGAGGAATGTTGCAAGGAAGAATCCTCTTTTCCATGCAATATTTGCTGATCCCTCCTCCATGGAGGAGCAGTGTCAGCCCTAGGGAGGAGGTTCCTTGCCACTCTTCCTCCACTTCCACCAGCCAATAATGTCCTTGTGGTCACCAAGCCTCAGTAATCCTCCTTCTCTGCAGTGGCTGGGAAAACCACATCGATGTGCAAAACTCAGCAACGGGGAAAGAGCCGGGGCGTGGGATGGGGAATCCCTCAGTACCTTCAGCTGGTGGCTGCGGAATAAGCTGACAACGCTTCGGAGCGTCTCACGGCTTTTTCTCCTCTTCAGCCTATGCTGGCTGCAAGCTGTGTCCCCAGGACTGGCAGCTCCATGGGGAAAGATGCTACTGGCTTTCTGAGGAATTGGGAAACTGGACTCAAGGCATGAAAAGCTGTGAAAATCAGGATTCCCAGCTGGTGGTGCTCCAAGACAAGAAAGAAAAGGTAAATAGGGAGAAGAAGGCTTGAAAAAGACATAAAAGTCCTGATTTTTAGGTGGGCAGGGAATAAAAAAGTGCCTAGCAACCAGAGGGTTTGGGAAAGCATTCAAAGTATGGGGGACATTCAGGTCTCATGAATTTGGGAGTCAGGTTTACTCTGTGAGTTTACTTGCCATGAAACCCTCCATAGAGAGATTTTGGGAGCAACTGTTCACTTCTATTATCCAGGAGCACATCAGGACTATTACAGGCAAGAGCCCACCACCAGTGTGGATTGGATTAAGGTCACATCAGAAGGTGTGGAGATGGGTGGACAACACACCTTTCAACCCCAAAATGTGAGTGTTTTCACAGTCTATTGGTGTAAACAGCAGCTTTGCTCCATTTCAGACCCAGTTCATGCCCTGACCCATCTCTCCGAGATGTCGGAATTCATACAACAGTCTCATATTCTCCCCAGCAAGGCTCTGTAGACCAAAAGCTGGGGAACTGTACTGGAGCACAGTAACCCCACAGCTCCCACCAGACGCATGCAATAACACAGCTTTTCAAGCTCCACACATGCTCCTTGCAGATCTTACTGCAGGCACAGCAACTCTCCTCAAATGTGGTCACCCTCCAGGAAGAAATGATGCATGCATGGTGAGATGGTACAGGAAAAGGGCAGGACAAACCTTCCCCACTGCTCCTTTTCTGCAAGACTTGGAGAGTTTCCTCTTCTTCAGCAATAAAATTTTTGTTTCACAGGCTTGGCACCTCTCTGCAGGAGATGGATGAAGGATGTGGGACATTGAGAGCCAAGGACTTTGAAGTTAATAGATGTGATGCTGAACACAAATGGGTTTGCAAAAAAAACCCTTTCCTGCTCTGCTCTGTGACAGCAGGGGAGAAAAGTGATGCCTCCATCTGACAAGCACCTGCCCCAAAACGCCCATCCCACAAGACACTTGCTGCCAATATTTGGGGTGAAATAGCCCCATCCTCACAGTTACAGCTTTGCAGGAGATTTCAGGGTTTGCAAGTCCTCTTACCATGAGGATCAAGACCAGTTTTGGGGGCACAGATGATCCCCTGAGCTGGAGAATCAGAAAGGTGCCTCAGGCACAGTGTTGATAGAGCTGCAGCATCAATAAAAGCTTATCAAACTGGTTTGCTTCAATTTATTGAAATAACACAGTCAAGAACAGAGGTGGCACATTGTGCAAAGTTCATATATAAACATCGCAAATTTCAACTTGCGACTGACAGATATTACCCATATGAATCTCTCCAGGCACAGCTGACAGTGTCAGCACACTGATGTAGGGAGCTGGATGGATGCGGGCAGCTGAGTTTTGCTCAGGTTTTGAGGATTTGCAGGGTTTTTTTTTTTCTTCTGAGTTGTTTTGTTGTTGTTGTTGTTGTGCCTGTTGTTGTTGTTTTGGGCTTATTTATTGCTGTTGTTTTGGAGAGATTTTCTGTTTTGTTTTGTGTTTGTTTGCTTGTTTTTGAGGTTTTTTGGATGGCAGGTTGGGGCTTTATTTGGTTGGTTTTGTTGTTTTTACCAAATTCCTCTCCCCACTCTTTTTTTGGTCTCCCTCAAATGGTAGAGAAATCTGCAAGAAGCAGAGAAACTTCAGGAAGGAGGAGGGGAAAGTGGAGGGGTAAGGGGTCAGCCCAGAGTGGCTATGAATTCTCTGTCCTTGGAAATATTCAAAACTCAACCACACAAGGCCTCAAGCAGTTTAATCAAACTGGACCTGCTTTAAGTGGGGTTTGGACTAGATGGCCTCCAGAGGTCCATCTCAAGCAGAATGATTTCATGATTCTCCATGACCAGATTTAAAGAATGGAACTCATAACAGCTTAACGTATTCGTGGTAGCACTTAAAATACACATGACTCTTAAATATAGGGTTGGTAAAACATTCATACTGTGGAATACAAGACCAAGACCTACGCAAAGCCAAGTTACTTTAGATAGCTATCATTTTAGATTGGAAGTACTGATTACCTGGAATATGTTCCTCTCTCTCTCTATATATATCAGGTAAATAGTCAGAAGAACACTGTCCTAGTATTTTTAGTGCTTTGAAACATTCAGATGGAACACCCCACTGGCTAAATTCTAAGGCTTACTGATGAAACCCCAGAAACACTTTCCACTAATTCCAAACACTAAAAAAATAATTTGATTGATCTAAGTAGAACCAGGGGGACTGACAAACACTGCTATACCTCAGCCTACTTGGCCTGTCAGTAAGTACAAAAAGCCCCAGAGATTTTGGAAGGAAGCAGAAGGCCTAGCTCAAAAATATGAAAAATTGCCCATTAAATCCTTACTAAGTATTGAAATGTACAGATTGGTTTATGTAAAAAAAAAAAAAAAAAGGTGAGGGTTAAAAAAATTTTTTTTTTATTGTATCTAAATGTATCTTTTGAATTTGATATTCAGGAATATCTTTACCTTTCCTGAGTATTCCTAACTCACTAACCTGGTTTACACCAGAAATTTGCCTAAGATATCTAGATACAAATGCAATCATAAAAGTAGACTCAAACAGACTCAGTCAAAGGTTGTAAAAATTGCAACCAGATCTGCATCCTTACCATAAATGCTTACCTAATTTTTCCTTCTGTACTGAAGTGGAAGGTCTCTAATAGGTCTTCATGCAGAAATCTATTTTTGGTGCTAATCCCTTGATAATAACAGTTAATGACTGCATGTACATCACTCTTATAATCAGAACACTTCAAGTCCTCCGTTGAAACTGCAGAACCAGAAGTGACTAAAGGAGGCACTCCAGCTAAAGATGACTTGCAGCAAAATCACCAGCAAATAACAGTGACAAAGGAGTTTTCCTGTGAAAAGCAGTGGCCTGATTTTAGTCTGCTCTCTTAACTGGTATAAACTGTGCCGGAAGGGGAACATGGTGCACAAGGCCAGCATGTTCCAAACGTATGCTTAAGGCACTGACCCAGACACTTGGTACTGACTTTGACACTTCCTCATTAAGCCAGTATTGTGACGAAAGGTGAGAAGAAACCCTTGATCTACAAAGAAGATATACAGTTCTTTATTGTTTAATAGCAGCTCCTTTTGTACAGTGGTGGACAAAGCTAGCCCAAAGGACACTTTCTAAAATGAGGTGAAAAAGAAATTAAAATTTGCCTTTCAAGGCAGGTAATGCCATGAAAAATACTGTAAAGACACTAATGATGCCTGACAACAACAACATCTATTCACTTATCTTAGACTGTGAATTGTGCATTTCTAGCAGTTCCTCTCTTTCTTCTACAAGAATGACAGAGAAATCACAGTACAGTACTTTCAAACTACATTTGCCCCTACCCTTAGGCAAAGACGATAAAATATAAGCAGTAGTGATAAAGTAGGAAAGGAGTAAGGTACATATGGAAGGAAATATGATGATGATGACATTGCTAATTTGAGTGCAGCATCTGGCTGGCCCAGATCCAGCCAGGGAAATGAGGTAATGCTGCCATTTCTCTCTCTGGATCTAAGCTAGTCTGACAGTATCCCCAAAACACCTGTTTCTTTACCAATATGGCACCACCTTCTTTGTCTTCATCAGGGTCTTAAGGACCAAGTTAAAGAATTGTACATGTAATGTTTAGTGTACCTGAGCATATATTTCTAAATTTCTATTCCAAATGTATAGAAAATATTCCTGTATTACACAGAACTTTCTAACAGTTAGATTTTTTTAAGTCTAGTATTTCTATACTTGCAATTTATACATAATACCTGATTTTTCCATGTGAAATAATGCCATTATTAGTTTGTAGGGTAAGCACAAGCACCTTCTGAACTAATCAGTGCAAAATTGAGTCCACAAGAAAGATGACTCTCTCTGTTCAAAGCTATTGTATTCTGAAATAGACTCATATTAATAAAATTGAAGTCAATTTCCTTGCTTCTTTTGCATAATCTAATCCATAATGCAGTGAGACGGATGAAAATATAATCATTCTAGGCTGCTGTTGCTGCTTCTGGAAAAAATGAACCCTAGAAAGAATAGGCAGTGGGAGGCTTTATAAAAATACAAAAATCAAGAGTGAGGTAAGAGTGAGAACAGGCAGAGTGAAAAAACCAAGGCGTGTACGTGAGAGAAACAAAATGGGCAGACATCTGGCATCCCCAAAGGCCACTGGTACAAAGAATCTTGAAAATATTTTAAGTGACTGGACCTTTCAGACCATCTATGGATGAAAGTATGTAGCTAAACATAAGGTTTTGTTATTAGATCTTCTACCTGCCTACAGTCTGTGACTAACCAATTTAATTGTTAGGATAGCCCATACTTGGTACATTCTCTGAGCACTTCTATATTCAAAAGTGCACAGGAGCATCCCCCTCTGCTCAAGAGGATCAAGGAGATAGTTGAACTCTAGTCCACACAAAATTGCCACTAAGTAGTTGAATTCCTTCCTTCTTCAGACAGGTGTGATAAGTACTACTTTCAGGAAACTTATTGGAAAATGAGAAGAAATTGTCATCACTAGTTCTCTATCCATACCACAATAGGCAGCAGTCAGCCTGCATTCTGGGAACGGAAAGTCTCCTATTCTCCCTTCATAAAATGCATGGTCATCCCCTACCGAAAGAAGACAGGGACACCCATTAAAAATAGCTGTCAGGGTTGTTACGTGGAATTGTCATTGCTGTGCAATGAAAACTTCATCAATTTACCAATGTGAATGAATGAGGGAATGTTCTTGACAGAATGCTGGTCGTCTCATGTATAATGATGCTTTTAGTAGCAGGTGGTAGTTGGAACATTAGTGGGCCTAGGAGGCGTGGTACAGGAATGGCACACATTCAGCATGATTTAGAATTATTTGATGTTGCAAATGTTTAAGGCAGCAGCTACTTTTTAGTGTACTGTCCTCCTCTGTTGTCATGGAACATTTCAGTTTGCATTCCTCAGAGCCACGATAAGGGTTTTAGGAGTTCTTTTGTTTTATTGGGGTTTTTTCCCTTCATTAGGAATTTTCCCCATACGTGTTGCTAATGGGCCATAATGACTGGACACTTAACAGACAAAAGAAGTTACAAGCTCAGGGGAGAGTGCTGATGGCCCCTCTTTCATTACCTGAGGTTTCCTAGAAGGGAGGGAGATACCGCGAGATGGGGACTGGAAAAAAGCAGGGCTGGGGACACCTGCTAGCTCTCGCTCTCTCCCTCTCTCAGCTGGGACGAGAGACAGTCGGAGCTGTTTGGAGAG
>VWPU01010009.1:0-30202 GCA_013398955.1 Callaeas wilsoni | reverse complement strand
GCTCACCCCGCGCGGGATCAGTCCGGCGGTTCCGGCGCGGTGGGCGCAGGGAGAGGCGGCGGGGGAAGGCCCGGGGGTTGGCGGCGTGGCGGTGCTGCCGTGGTGACCGCGGGGCGCGGCGGTACCGGCGCTAAGCGAGTGCGCGGCGGCGGCAGGCGCGGGGCGTTACGGTACCCGGCGTGCCCCGCGCGGCCGGAAGTGAGTGCGCACAGCGGGGACGGCGCGGCCTCTTCGCTCCGGTCCCGTCCGGCCCCGTCCCGGTCCCGGCCCCGGCTCCGTCCCGGCCCCGCCGCCGCCATGAAGGACGTGCCGGGCTTCCTGCAGCAGAGCCAGAGCGCGGGGCCGGGCCAGGCCGCCGTGTGGCACCGCCTCGAGGAGCTCTACAACAAGAAGTGAGCGGGGACGGGGTGCGGGGGGGATCGCCCGCCTCGGGTCCCGGAGCCGAGCACGGCCGGGCCCGCTCGGCTGATGAGCCCTCGCGGGGCCCGGCTGGACCCGCGTCCCTTTAGCCGCCTCGTTCGTCGCCCGGGAGGTGACTCTTGCGGTGTTTGCCCGTGTCAGGGGCTCCCAGTCCCCGGTTCGCCCCCGATCCGCGCCCTCGTCAGTCCCTGCACGGTGCGCTCGGCACGTCCCGGGATGTGGCACGGTTTGGCGGGGTTGGGCTCACGGCGGTGTTCTGTGTCCTCAGGCTATGGCACCAGCTCACTCTGCAGGTGCTGGACTTCGTGCAGGACCCCTGCTTCGCCCAGGGAGATGGGCTCATCAAGGTGAGCGGACTCTTCACGGCCTTCCTGGTTTTTTGTACCAGGAAAAACTCAGCCTGTGGCTTTTCTCTTTACTATTTCTTTGGGGAATTACTAACCACAGTGGATTCAGCTCTCGGGGTCTTTGCACTGGTGGGAGCCTGCAGGGTCTGTGAAAATTCTTCTAAAGTCAAATGTCTTGAGTTCAGGAGCTTCAAAGTGATTGTTGACTTCATTCATCTGAAATTTTTATTTTTGGGAGTTGCGGGGGGATTTTTTTTTTTTTATTCCCTAGTTTAGCAAGACATTTGCAAGTGCAGGATGGACGTTCACTGGAAGAAGCCTGTAGGGATAGAATTAGATAAAATGAGCAGTTCTGGCTTGTGAACAGTGCTGGAATTTCTGCTAGAGATGCCCGATTTGTTGGAAAAATCACAGGATCCTGGAATGGTCTGGGTTGGAAGAGACCTCGAGGATCACCATGTTCCACCCTCCCTGGAAGGGGCACCTTCCACTAGCCCAGTTGGCTCAGAGCCCTGTCCAGCACTTCCAGGGACGTTCAAATAGAGCAGGAATGGAGGGAAAATACAGTGAGAAGCTCTGAACTGGGGTGTCCTTTGTCCTGAGTGTCCCTGTCCTTGTCCCCACAGCTCTACGAGAACTTCATCAGCGAGTTCGAGCACAGGTGAGTTTGTGGGACACACCTGGGGGGACTTGGGGGTCACCTGGGGGGCTTTGGGGTCACTTGGGGGGCTTGGGGGGCCCGTGCTGACTCTGAGCTGCTCCCTGCAGGGTGAACCCCCTGTCCCTGGTGGAGATCATCCTCCACGTGGTCCGGCAGATGACAGGTGCGTGTCCTTCCCTCTTCCTTGTGCTGTTGTTACCTCTGGAATGTGGCCAGGGATCGGTCAGTCTCGGATGGGAAGCTGTTGTCCTTCTGCTGCCTCTAGAAGGAAAAGTGGTGGCGTAAAAAGCTTAAGTTATTGCTGATCCCTGGAGTAGGAACTCCACAGCTTCCCTGGAGAGGTGGCTGGTGAGGAAAAGCCATGCTTACTGTGCAGCACCTGTTACAGGTTGAGGGTACACCATGGAAAACCCATATTCCAGCCTTCAGGAATCCTGTCAAAGATGTATTGGTAGGCAAGGTTTAGCTCCAGGAGAGCTGCTCTTTTAAATCTATTTTTCCCTCTACTCCAGATCCCAATGTGGCCCTGACTTTTCTGGAGAAGACCCGGGAAAAGGTATGTTGGAAGTTGCTCTTGGTGTGCTTTGCCTCCGAGCAGGCCAAGAGTCACTGGTGTGTGTGACACCTGTGCTGGGGAGCAGCACCTTTCCACAAGGATTTGAATGCAGGAATATGGTCACAAGTGACATTTATCCAGTCCCTGGAGCACAGCTGGCTGCAGGTGACGCTCTGAACAGGTCCCTGTGTCCCTGCAGGTGAAAAGCAGCGACGAGGCCGTGATCCTGTGCAAAACAGCCATCGGGGCCCTCAAGCTCAACATCGGGGACCTGCAGGTCACCAAGGTAAGGAGTCGCCTGGGATGGGGAGTTTTGGGGTGCTGTGACATTCCTTGGTTATCCTGGCTCCGAGGAGCTCGTGAGCTCACCAGGATCTGAGAGCTGCTCACGGTGACCTGTGGTGGTGTTGTCTGAGCGAGACACGTGGGGTTTGTCATCCTTGGCTGGTTTTAAAACCATCCTTTAAACCTGAAATGATGCTTTTCAGGCAGGGCAGCAGATGTTCTGGTGTTCTTCAGGCAGGTTCTCCTAGAGCAAGTGCAGAGGGATGGGTTTGGGTGATGGAATCCTGGAGTGGTTTGTGTTGGAAGGGATCTTGAAGATCACCCAGTCATGGGCAGGGACACCTTCCACTAGACCAGGTTGCTCCATCCTGGCCTTGGACACTTCCAGGGATGGGGCAGCCACAGTTTGTCTGGGCAACCTGTGCCAGGGCCTCAGCACCCTCACAGGGAGGGATTTGGGAGTGGTGGTGGCTTTGTCCGGTGTCACACCTGCCCGGGTTGTCACTGGGAATCCCCCAGGAATGCTGCGACCCTTGGAGGCGGGAGTGCAGGCAGGCTCCAGGTGCTCCTTCCCCTGTAAGAGAAAGGTCTTGCCCTTCCCAGGAGACCATTGAGGAGGTGGAGGAGATGCTGAACACCCTCCCCGGGGTGACATCAGTGCACAGCCGCTTCTACGACCTCTCCAGCAAGTACTACCAGACCGTGGGGAACCACGCCGCCTACTACAAGGATGCGCTGCGCTTCCTGGGCTGCATTGAGGTCAAGGACCTGCCAGGTAACTCCTCTCCAGGGGAAATCCCACTTTCCATGCTCTGCTTCATCCCCCCAACCCAAATAAGTGCCCTGGCTGAGTTTTTCTCCGTGTTGTTTTGTCTGTGCCATGGTGGGTCTGAGGTCCGGCTGCACTGAGGAGTGACCCCTGAGGACCTGCTCCTGAGTTGCACCGGGGGAAAAGGGGGAATGCCCCTTCCGGAAGGACAAGTTCATTCCAATTCCCCAAAATCTTCACTCTAGGTTCAAAAAGCAGCCCTTTTGTGCTGTGGTTACTGCAGGCTCCTGAATTTCAGGCAGTGTGGGGGAAGATGAGGGCTGGGAATAGTTTGGTGTAGGTGAGGGAGGGCTCAATGGGGCTTAAAGCGGTGCTTTATCCAAATTTTTTTGGCTTGGTTTTTTTTTCATCCAAGTTTTTTTTGGTTTGGGTCTTTTTTCATCCGAGTTTTTTTTTGTTTTGTTTTTTTTTCCAGTATCAGAGCAGCAGGAGAGAGCCTTCACCTTGGGGCTGGCTGGGCTGCTGGGAGAAGGCGTCTACAACTTTGGGGAGCTGGTGAGTGCTGCCACATCCCTTCATCCCTGGAGCCCCAGGGGCTGTTTTTTCCCTGCTGACACCCTCCTGCCTGTGCCCTGCAGCTGATGCACCCCGTGCTGGAGTCTCTGCGCAGCACGGACCGGCAGTGGCTCATTGACACCCTCTTCGCCTTCAACAGTGGCAACGTGGAGACCTTCCAGGCCCTCAAGTCGGCCTGGGGGCAGCAGGTGAGGGCTCTGGGACTGCTGAAGGCCAGGCTTGGGATTTCCACCTGATACTTGGAGTCTGTGGACTTTTCTTAATCGCCTTTGCCTCATTCCTGGCTCTGGAGCACTGGTATAATTCTGATCAGAGCATAGGAGTGGTTATTCCATCTTGATACACGTCGTCAGTTTTCTTTTGGCTTCTCTCTGGAGTGCTTCCAGTGGAAAACGGTACTTTTCCCTCTTGTTCTGTGAAGTGTGAGGGAAAACAGTGATGTTGCATGTTCACTGCACTGGCTACACCAGGAATCGCTGGCATAGCAGTGAATTTGTGAGTCCACTGGCACTTGGATTGTTTTCTGGAACCATTCCTGGCTGGTGGGTGGGCTGTGGTGGCCTCCTTCCTCCTAAATGAACCCTCCCAGAGATTTATTCCTGTATGTAAAGCTGTTCTGCCCCAGGCTGGGGGGAAAATGTAATAGTGACCTGACTTTTGGTGCTTTTTCTCCCCTCACAGCCCGATCTGGCTGCAAACGAAGCGCTCCTGCTGCAGAAGATCCAGCTGTTGTGTCTCATGGAGGTGAGCGGGGTTGTGCTCGGTGTGTCTGGTGGCTCACCTGCAGGAACTCCTGGATACAGGAAGTTCAGTGTGGGTTTTGCCAGTAGATGGAGCCACAGGCAGGTGCCATGAGGGAAAACACCTTGTGCTGGGCTGCTTGTCCCTAGTTCCGAGGGGGCTCTTGCATGGAGTGCCAGGACAAGGGGGAATGGCTTCTCTGACAGAAGGTTAGGTGGGATTTTGGGAAGGATCTCTTCCCTGTGGGGATGGTGAGGCCTTGGCATAGGCTGCCCAGAGAAGCTGGGCTGCTCTATTCCTGTAAGTGTCCAAGGCCAGGCTGAACAGGGCTTGGAGCAACCTGGGACAGTGGAAGGTGTCCATTATGTGATACGGAGGAGGGGGAGAGCAATCCTTCAGGGATAGTGTCTGGAGTATGTTCCAGGATAGAAAAAGACTTTTAGAACACAGCTAAACATTTTTGTTTCCCTAGGGCTGAGGGTCCTTTCCCTCACGGATATCTTGAAACAGTCCTTTCCTGTCACTGGAAGGCCCAGCTCTGTTGTCACCACACCATACTGGTGTAAAACATTCTTGTTTGACTTACTTTGGTTAAACATGAGAAATGCAATTGCCAGTGCAGAGTGAGACTGGGCAGGGCAGCTTGGGGGAGGCTCTGTGAGCTGTAGGAATCCCTAAAACCCTGTGGGGATTGTTATTTTGGTTTGTTCCCTGGATCCAGATGACTTTCACACGCCCAGCCAACCACCGCCAGCTCACCTTCGAGGAGATTGCCAAGAGTGCCAAAGTCACCGTCAATGAGGTGAGTTAGGGGTTAGACACCCTTGGTAATGTCCAGGCTCTGGAGCTCAAAGAGTGCCTGGATAGACCTGAACCACACAGAATCCCAGAATCATTTAGGCTGGAAAAAAGCTCCGAGATCATCTAGTCCAGCCTGTGCCCAGAGCACTGAGTGTCACATCCAGTCATTCCTTGGACACCTCCAGGGATGAGGACTCCCAGCACCTCCCTGGGCAGCCCCTTCCGATGCCTGACAGCCCTTTCCATGAAGACATTCTTCCTGATGGTCAACCTGAACCTCCCCTGGTGCAGCTTGAGGCTGTTTCCTCTTGTCCTGTCACCTGATCCCTGGGAGAAGAGACCAGCTCCCACCTGCTGCCTGGGGACAATTGGGCTCTTTTGGCTTTTTCCAATTACCTCGTTCTTCCTGGGATTTCAGAGACAAGAAAATAAATCTAGTTTTAGGGAAAAAAACTAAAAAACCCTGAAATCCAGTTTTAGGGAAAAGTTTTAGGGAGAAGAACTCCTCTGTGTTGAAGTGCCGAGTCTCGAGGCAGTTCTGCCACCTGAAAGAGGACAGGTGTGAGAGCTGCCGCCCTGGATTCTCAGGGGGTCTCGTGTGAAGATGCCGAGTTTTATTCATCTCAGGGCAAAAAGGGGGTGATCTGGATCATTTCCCAGGATTATCTGTGTTCCCAGGTGGAGCTGCTGGTGATGAAGGCGCTCTCGGTAGGGCTGGTGAAGGGCAGCATCGACGAGGTGGACAAGAGGGTGCACATGACGTGGGTGCAGCCACGGGTGCTGGACCTGCAGCAGGTAATGGCCACCAGCTCCAGCTGGGCCAGGGTGAGGTGCCCTGGGAGTGACACCGGAGCTGGGAAGAGTCGTGGCTTGGGAATGAGCCTCCTTGGGGGCTTGGCTTTGCCCTGGGGTGTTTCACCCAGAAACCTGCCAGGAGATGGGACAGGACAGGGATGGCACGTCCCTTGTGAAAGCCACACAAACACCATGGAACACAGAAGCCATGGCTGTATTTTCCAGAAGGATCCAGGCCTCATTCCTAAATATATGAAACAACTTCTGGGAGTTTCAGGGATGTAGGAGGCACATTCCTCTTGGGAAGAGGGAAGTCCAGGATGGCAGTGGAGCAGTTGAGCTTCTCAAGTTCATCCTTGTAACGTTTAAGGAGACTGTGCAAGGTGTCTTTACCTTTAAACTCAAAAATGAGTGCCTGAATTCCAGCTGCAAGCAATTCCTTTGGTGCATTTCAGTTTAACCCTTCCTGATTTGCTGGTAGAAGCTGTTAATCCCAGAATCCCAGGATGGTTTGTGTTGGGAGGGACTTTAAAGTTCATCTAGTCCCACACCTCTGCCAGGGGCAGGGACACCTTCCACTATTCCAGGTTGCTCCAAGTCCCATCCAACCTGGCCTGGAACGCTTCCAGGGGTGGGGCATCCCCCTTTCTCGGCGTGTGGGGCTTTGAGGAGTGGTTTGAGCTCTCAGGTGTGAGAAGGAGCTTGTGGGCATTCCCTGAAGCTGAGGCACTCCATCCTCGTGTCCTTGCCTTGCAGATCAAAGGGATGAAGGATCGCCTGGAGTTCTGGTGCACGGACGTGCGGAGCATGGAGATGCTGGTGGAGCACCAAGCCCACGACATCCTGACATAGAGGAGAGAGTGATTCCTGCTGCTCCTGAGGCCGGCAGCACTCAGACCACTGACTGCACTGAATCCATGGAGGGGTGGGTGGGCAGAGCAGGAGCAGCCTGGGATGTGGCGAGCAGGAGGACGAGGACGTGGCCTTTTGCTGTGTGACCCTTTGGTGCTTGAGCCAAGCTTTCCCTCTGCTGGCACGAGTGGCTCTGATTCCTGATCCCAGAGCTCTGTCCTGGGTGGGTGGATCACTCCTGATCCCTCCTGCCTCCAGCTGCTGCAGGAGGGTAGGATCCTGGTGCAGGATCCAAGGGGTCTTGGCCTTAGGGGGCACAGCCTGTCCCGCTGCCCTCTCCCCCTGCCCCTGCAGCAGCCTGAGGCAGCATTCCCCAAATCCTCTTCCCCAAATCCTTTTCCTCCCCGGCCCCCCTTCCCTCCACCCCTCCTCATCTGCAGCAGAGGGTGTTTGCTCCATCCAAGGGTTTTCCCGGGATTCCTGGTTAGTGGGTGTGTCCATACACTTGAGGGAGTGGTTGTCTTTCACCAACGCTTTGTGCTCAGGTGAGGTGCAGTGGCATTGCCGGAATAAACGTCTCTGCCTTCCCTTTTTGGGAATTCTGTGTCATCTCCATCCCTGGCAGCTGAGCTGCTGATTCCTTTAAAAACATATTTCCATGGTCAGGCCTTGCCACTGCTGGGATTCAGGAACCTTCCTCACCAGTTTGGTTCTCTGGCGTCATTAACAGATGGCCCTGCTGGATTTTTTGTATTTTCCCTGCTTTTCCTGCCTTGACTGAGGGTGTAAATCCAGCAAGAGAAAGAAGGGAGCATGTGGCTGATACCAGACTGGTGCAGGCGCAGAGTTGCCTCACACAAGGGAGACAAACTTTGGAAAACAGGACAAAATGGAATTGCTGGAGTCTGTACCTGCTCACCTTCCTCCTGCTGCTCTCCAGGCCCATCTGGCTGAAATTCCCTCCTGGATGGGGGTTGTTCAGTGCCCAGTGCCTGCCTCTTCCCTGCCCAGCCACTGGGTTTGACTTTCCCTATTCCTTCTGCATCCTGTCTTCCAAGGCTTATTCCTGGTGCCACTTTTACTGACTTCAGGAGAGCGTGTGGAAGAAGTAAGTGTTCTGATCAGGAAAATATTCCCTTTATTTCATAGCTGAGGACAGGAGAAGGCTTAAAGGAGCACAGTCTCCTTCCCAGTGCCATGTTGGATCTTGCCCTCATTCCTAGGGCTGTCACTACACTTTAGGGAATAAAGGAAGCTCCACTGGAGTCATTGAGTTGTGGGGCTGCTGCTGCTTGAGATCAGCATCAAAACCCCAGAATGTCACTGTGGGAAGCAGTAACAGCTTCTCCCAGGAGCGTTCCGACAGCTGCCGTGCTGTGGGAGCGCTCTCCTGGCTGTGAAGCTCTGAGCAGCTCCTGGGAATGAGGGTCAGATCTGCGGAACCGTGACAGCTCCAGAGGTTTTTCCAAGATACCTGGAAGTACCCCTTGCTACCCAAACCTTCCATGTGCTGGCTGCTTCCCTGGCACAGGTAATTTGGGATGTGGTGGGTGGAGAGACCCTTCCTGCAGGGTGGGAAGTGGGTAAGTGTGCAGCCCCCAGCCCGTGGCACCCTTTTAATGTCACTTCCAGCCTCTGAGTGTTCTCCTGCCAGGAATTTGCCTTGGATTCGCTTCCTTGCTTGTGCTGGGAGAGGTGACTGGGTGCACCCAATGCCGCAGCTGGTAGAGGCTCCAGAGGGAATGTGCCCTCCCATTGGAGCCTGCTGCCAGCCCCTGAGGGAATGCTGCCTTCAGGACAGCGGGCAGGGATCCGGATCATTCCCTGCAGACACCCCCATGGATGGAGCAAACCCAATGAGCCGTTGTTGAATGCAAATGTGGATTTTAATGAGCAGACTCCAGAGGTTCCATCCCGGCGAGGGTCTGTCCCGAGGCCTCTTCCCTCGGGATTCTCTGAGCAGAGAGCAGGCTGCTCCTGCCACTCCTCACTCCAGCCTGCTCCTGTAGTGGTGTATGTGGGCCAGGACCCAGGCCGTGGGCAGCAGGAAGGAGCTGAACATCACGCTGAGGGCAATGGCTTGTTCCTGAGGGGGACAAGGAGCAGGAATCAGTGGGATGGCTGTGCCATGGCACACAGGGCTCCCGGGATGGCTGCGCTGGTGCCATCCAACTCCACACACCCAGCTCACTTCCCTGTGCTCTTCCTAGTCCAGTGGACCCGCCCTGGGCCTGTGGAGGGAGGTTTGGGAGCTGTTCCCACTGAGAGTGGATCAAGCTGGTGCTCTCCAGGTTTGTTGTTTCTGAGAAACTGGAGCAGTGTGTGACCTTGAGGCTGTGGCCGAGGCCTGCAGTGTTCCTGACTTTCAGATGACTTTGGGATGGGAATTGCAGCCAGCAGCAGCCCCTTGTTTCCCTGGTGCAACCAGGACAGCGTTAACCCCCCACACTGGCACCTTTCTTTGATTTATTTGCCTGGTAAAAGCCTCTCCAAGCTCCTGCAGCTCCTTTGTTGCAGACCTTGGAAAGGCAGCAGGGGGAAAACCCCCTAAAAAGGAGTGGAGGGGGAACTGGCCAGGATTTTGGTGGAAAGCTCATTTTTCCCAGCTTATTTCACCCAACCCAGGAGGGTCTGGTTTGAGGGGGGCTGTCCCCACAGGGGGGGTGTCAGAGGGGCTTTGGGCTCTGTGGTGACAGCAGCCCCTGTCCTTGCCTGTGGGGGCACCCCTTTGGGGTGACTGTCCCGGGATGGGATCTGGGTCTGTCCCTAAGGGACCACCAGTGTCACTGCTGCCCCTTTCCCTGGGCTGCAGGGGACCCCCAAACACTAAAGGTTAAAAAAGGGGCTGAAAGGACAAAATCAAATGGAAGCAGGAGCCAGAGGTGGGGAGCAGGTCATGGACACCGTGGGGGTGTGGGCTGGAGCCCGAGGGCACATTCCTCCTTTTCCTCTCCCTCCCCTTTTGCTTCCAGCCCCTTCAGAAATAATTTAGCCCTGACACAGAGGGTTTGGCCCCCTCCAGCCGGGGTGTTCCCACTTTTTCAGCCCCCCCAGAATACTCACACCGGTGGAGAGCGGGTGCTCGGGGGGTTGGGAGCGGACCTGTGCCCGGGGGACCCGAGTGATCCGGAGTGCAGCTGCCAGGAGCTGGGAGCCCCTCTGGAAACCCCTCATGGCGCTGTCAGGGCGATCCCGCTGCTCCTCACTCTGCAGCTGCTCAACTTGTCACTGTCACCGCTGCCACCACCCCCCTGCCACCCCTCGGCATGGCTCCAGGGCCACGGGGAGGAACAGCCTGACACAGCCAGGTTTTCCCAAATTGCTCTCTGCTTAATTTTTCTTCCCTTAATTGTTTTGGGATTTTTTTCCCCTCAGCACTGCCCAGGAGGGCAGTGTCCCCAGCCAGCACAGGGGGACACTGAGACGCTCTGCTGGAGAGCAGAGATCTCCTCTTGGAGGGGCCTTTTCCCCTGGAGCGAAACTCTTCCTTTGGAGCAGAACTCCTCTCTCCTTGGACTTCCGCTTCTGTGGGCTTTTATGAACTTTTTAACACTCAAAACACCATTCAATGAGAAAGGACTTTCTGGAAAAGGCTATTTCCAAATTCCTCTGATAAAGAGAAGCAAGTGGGGCGCATGCTACTGGGATCAGCTGGGGAAGGAACTGCTCGTCCCTGTGTGCCGGTGGCTGCTGGAGGGGGAATCCAGTGCCCCAGAACCCCTATGGATGCCCAGCCACTGTCCATGGGATGAATATTCCTGCCGCCACCACGGACTCAGCCTGTGCTGGAAGCAGCTGCTGGTTGTAAGGAACAAACCAAAGGGGAAATGAATCCTTCTGGGGCACAGTTGGGATTAGACCCTGGAATACCAAAGGAGTAGAACTGGGAGCAAGTGTTACTGCTCGAGCTCTGCCCTTTGTCAGGGTGTCCCCAAGGCATCCCTGGGGCATTGGCAGCTGCAGGACTGACCCAGCCAGGCTCCACGGGGGTTTTTCCATGGATTTACAGCAGAGGACAGATGTGTTATGCCAATCCTGTAAGTGCTGGATTGGGCAATAAAATAATCTCAGTGAGCACCGGGGCCAGTGGCCGCTCGGAGAGGCCGGTGGTGCCTGGCTGCAGCTCCATCTGTGGATCCCTGACCCACCAGGATGGAAGAGGCTTGGAAAAGCATGCCGAAGCCAAAGTCCAGATGGAATTTTTTTTTCTCCCTGGAAAAAGGCAAGCGGAAGGGTCAGAGCGTGGCTGGGGACACGGGAGGTCAGTGGGGTGTGCTGCTAACCCGGCTCTCTGCCAGTGGCTTTGGGATCATAAATCATCTGACTTGGTTTTACTCTTTCAGTTCCTCCTTCCCAGGCACGGGGCAACCCCAGGACTGCCGTGCTCCTCCCGCGGGCACTGAGCTCAGCTGCACAAACACCTGTGTGTCCAGGATCATTTTTCGAACTATTTATTTTTAGGGAGAGGAAAAAAAAGCTATTTCCTTCCTTCTTTCTCGGTTGGGCAACTTCCGTCCTTCCCTGGAGCACCCTCTCTCCGCCTGCACAGGCTCAGCCCAGCCTCAGGACCAAAGGCAAGACCCACCTCCTCCCTTCCGCACCCTGGGGCTTGGGCTGGGTCGGGAGTTTTCACTTTCCCGAAGGCAGAGTTTTCCTCGCTGTTCAGTCTCAGTGAGGAAACCCAGCTGAGCATGAGTGTTCCTGCATCCGGCTGCAGGCAGGGAGGGATTTGGGGGCTGGGCACCCTCCTTGCCGCTGTGTCACCCCGGCTGGATTCCCAGCTCCGCTCAGAGCCTCATTTCATCATTCCTGTGTTTTTCCTGTGCCCGGCATTGCCAGGAGGCAGCTGCAGCTCCCTTTTGTCAGGAGCTGCTTACGCGTGTCTGTATCTGTACATATCTTTAGTCTATAATTATATATATGTTTGTACATGACACATAAATATACTTTTATGTATAAATCAGTGGAAGAGAAAGGTCCTGCCGCAGGAAGCTGAGCTGGAGATGCAGGAGTGAGAGGGGACAGAGGGGTGCAGTGAGCTGGGAGAGGGGGAAGTTACAGCAGCTTTTCAAAGTGTCACGGAACAGCACTCGGGAGGAAGAGGAGGCCAGATGGGGAAGGTGGCTATGTGTGTTGGGAGAAACCGGTGCAATCCCTTCGCGGCAGCAGAAGAGGAAGAGGGAGGAGGCTGAGAAGTGATGAAGCCTGTGAGCTGTCAGGGTTTGGGACAGCTGGAGATGGGGTGAAGGAGTGGAGGGAATCCACGCTGGGGCTGGGAGGAAGCTGGGGTGGGGAAAAACCGCTGGAGGTGACCAGAGGGGTCACTGAAAGGGGCAGGGACGACTGGTAGCAGGCAGGGGGTGTGGGGAATTGGGGCAGCACTTTGTCCCCTCAGCCCTCGTCCTGTCCCTGCAGCTCCGCGGGTGGGGCCGGCAACGATGGCCGATGGCGAGGGCGACCCTGGCGTGTTCACGGCCACGGCCCTGCCCGGGGACCCGCGGCTGCTGCCCACGGTGACCAACGCCTTCCTGGGCACCCGCGTGTTCCGGGACATCCTGCACGCCGCCGGCGTGTACAGCGGGGCCGCGGGGGACACGCACCGCGCCGACGTCCCCAGTCCCCTGGGGCTGCGCATGGCAGCGCCCGGTGCCCGCAGCCCGGCCGAGAGCTTCACCCTCAACACCTGGACAGGTGAGCAGGGAGCCGGCACCTTCCCCGGGGGCTCTGCCAGAGGTTCGATTCTCTCTGCTTTTGCTGCCTCTTCTGCTCAGTCGCATCTTCCTTCTCCTCATTCTCCGTTCGCCTCGGGGTGCTGTTCCTCTGGAACAAGCGGAAAATTCCCCTTTTGTGTGGGAATAAGCGATTTTCAGGCTGTAGCTCAATCCCTGCTAGGGCCAGGCTCGGCAGACACTCTTCAATCATGGAGCCTGATAAAATGTTTGATGGCACAGACCATCCCTCAGCAGCTTGGCCAGGCTCACTGTCAGCGGTATTGTCCAGTCCGCAACTGGATCTGGACCCAGGAAAAGCAATTCCTTAGCCAGTAGGAACCAGTAGATAGGGCAGAGATGGGAATCCAAGTGTTTCCAAAGGCTGGTGGCTCTGGCTGTGCTTACAGGGACCTTCAGCCACACAATTCAGTCCCCTGGCTACACGGCCACCCACCAGCTCTACGCCCACCACTCCCTGGTCCACCTGATGGCCTTCAGCATCACCATCCGGCGCTTGGATGGCTCCACACATCCCATCACCGTCCAGCTCCAGAGCCTGTTTGTGCCACAGAGCCAGGACCTGGACCTGACCCCAGGGCCAGACTTCCAGGGAGCACAGTGAGTGTGGGGAATGGGGGTCCCTGCCCTGAGCCCACCCTCTGTGGGCTGTGGTGCAGGGGTCTGCGTTCCCCCGAGGAATAAACTGCAGGTATAAGGCTGGAGCGGGGCTGGAATGGTGAGTGGTGTGGAGGCTTCTGCACACCTGCTTCGTCCTGGCAGGTGTATAAAAAAACCCCTGAAATTAAGCACAGAAACATTTTTGTTACTTGCAACTCCAGAAATATCCCTCACACTGACGTGTAAGAGCAACAAAGGCCCCGGGGGCTAGATGTGATTCCAAAGAATTGGTTGAGGAAGACGGGAGGTTTGGAGAGGGTGCCAATTAGAACTGGATTCCTGGAACAGGAGACCATTTGCGATGGCTTCCCACTGCCAGAGGGCAGGGTTAGATGGGCTATCGGGAAGAAACACCTTCCCCCACCGCTTCCCGTCTCCCACAGCTACATCTACGGGCAGACGCTGGTTCCCGAGGTGGAAGGGGGACCCCGTCCCACTGTCCACATGCTGTGGACCCCCATCCCACAATCCCTGACGCTGGGCGGGGAGGAGCGGGAGCGGTGCTGGGAGTTCCTGACGGCCGTGGCCGGGAGCGAGGAGGAGGCGAAGCGGAGCTACAGCGCGGGGCTGTCCCTGGTGGCCGCGGGGTCCCTGCACGGCTCCCACGTGCGCGCCTGGGCCGCGCTGCGCCGGGGCTGCTCCGTGGAGCTGGACGGGCCCCTGGCCCTGCGCCAGGCGCTCCACGGCTGCCTCTACTACCTGCTGAGCGCCATCCCGCCCCGGGACACCCCCGGAGTCCTGTTCCACGGCATCAGCCCCGGCGGCTTGTCCAACGGCACTCGCGGCGAGGACTACTGGGGACACGTCTTCTGGGACCAGGTGAGGGGGGCACGGCCAATGAGATGGAGGAGACTCCATCCTTCCGTCGGGATGGAGCAGGCTATCCTTCAGTCGGCATGGAGGAGACTCCATCCTTCCATTGGGATGGCGATGTACTTGAAGGGTGGAGCTGGCGGGAGCATTTGGATGCTTCCGCCCCAGCCAGTCCCGCCCCGTGGCCTCGCAGGACACCTGGATGTTCCCGAATATCCTGCTGCTGTATCCCGAGGCTGCCCGCGCCATCCTGCAGTACCGCATCCGCACGCTGGAGGGCGCCAGGCGCAACGCGCAGGAACAGGGCTACGAGGTGGGACAGGGACACCGGGCTGGGGTGGCACCAGCCCCTGTCCCCACGGGAATCCCCGGCTGTTTCAGCGGGCCGCAGCACGAGGTGATGTGCTCATGGATGCTTTCTCCTGGCAGGGTGCGAAGTTCCCGTGGGAGAGTGCAGCCACTGGCCGAGAAGTGTGTCCTGAGGAGATCTACGGAGCCCAGGAAATCCATGTCACCGGGGATGTCCTGATGGCCTTCGAGCAGTATTACTGCACCACGCAGGTAAAGGGAGGGTGCTCCACCTGATGGCCCGGTGTCAGGACACCTGGAGACTGTCACTGTCCCTTCCTTGAGGAACTCTGCTCTCTCTGCTTCGCAGGCTCCTTCCTGCAGCCCTGCCTCTTCTGTCCTTGCTTCTGTGGGCATCTCAGCATCCTGTTGGCTCAAACCAGGCCAGTCTTTCCTCCTGCTCCCTCCATCTCCTCAGAGGTCCTCTCCATCCTCCTGCTGACTTTGGGTCTGGTGGAGTCTCCCTCATGCCCCTGTTTTTCCCCCAGGACCAGAAGCTGTTCCAGGAAGACGGGGGCTGGGAGCTGGTGGAAGCCGTGGCTCGGTACTGGTGCAGCAGGATGGAGTGGAGTGATGAGGAGCAGCTCTACCACATCAGAGGTACCTCTGCCGTGGGAATGGGGTGGAAAGCAGAGGTTCAGAGCCACCTGGTCTGAAGGTGGCCCCCAGTGGAAGGTGCCCCTGCCCATGGCAGGGGTGTGGAACTGGATGCGCTTTAAGGCAACCCAAACCACTCTGGGATTCCATGACTTGAAGGTCCCCTTCAACATGCCCTCAGGATGAGGTATCTGCAGGCCCCAGCCAGAGCTGTAACCCAGGTTGTTCCTCCTTCAGCACCAGCACCACGCATGTTCTCCACTGAGCATCCCACTGGGACTGTGTGGGATCCTGCCAGCAGGATCCGGATGGGCAGGAGGGTCCCCTTCCCCCAGCCGTGTCCCAGAGGAGGAGCCCAGAGCCACGGCAGCCCCTGGGTGTGCTGAGGTGCGAAGTGTCCCCTCCTGTCCCCCCAGGTGTCATGCCCCCAGACGAGTACCACAGCCAGGTCGATAACTCTGCTTACACCAACGCCGTGGCCCGGCGCAGGTAACGTTTGGAATGCCTCCTGGGAGCACCTGGAAGCATGGCCTGGCTCTCTGCTCTTCCACCTGGCACTCTGCAGGGATGGGAGCTGAGGGGCTCCCGAGGGGATCCTTCCTCCCTCTCTTCACACCTCTCTCCCTGTTGCCCCTCTGCAGTCAGAGGAAGAGCGGGGCCTTCCCCAGCTCCTCCAACCTGTTCAGTGCCCACATGAGGCTGAGAGGGATCTCCCTGCACAGCAGAGCTTCTTCCTTGGCATTCTGTGAGGAGTCTGTGCTGTTAGCCAGCTGGAGACATCCATAGCCAGGGGAACGGGCTCCCAGGTCCATGATTGAGCTCCAGGCTCAATCTCTGCCCCCTGTTCTTCCACAGCAGCTTTTTCTGCAGCTCCTTCTGTCCCCTCTCTCCTCTCACTGTCTCCCATCCCTGACATAAAACCTCGTTCCTCTTTCTTTCCAGCTTAAATTTTGCCACTGACATGGCTCGGGACCTGCTGCTCCCAGTGCCAGAGGAGTGGGAGGACCATGCCAGGAAAATCAAAGTGCCGTTTGATGAGGAGAGGAAATATCACCCTGAGTACGATGGCTACAGCCCAGGTGAGCGGGGAGGCAGTGGCAGCAGCCCATGGATGCGGCCATGGATCACACTTTTAATCCTGGAAGGATCAGAATTCCAACTGGTTCAGACTTGGGAATGGCGAAAGAAGAGTCCCTGCTGTTGCCGCAGTGCAACAAGCTGGGCTTGCAGTGGTTTTCCTGCCTCACTGAATTGCTTCTCATCAGTGGGCTCAAAAAATTAGGAAATTTGGGAGCCGCTCCCTGTCTGACCAGCCCTGTCCCCAGGTGAGCCGGTGAAACAGGCAGATGTGGTCCTGCTGGGGTTCCCACTGATGCATCCCATGAGTGCCGAGGTGCGGAGAAACGACCTGGAGATGTACGAGCCCGTCACTGACCCGGCCGGGCCAGCCATGACCTGGGTGAGGAGAGGGCAGAGCCCAGCCTGGGATTCAGCCCGGGGAGCTGTCTCCATCCAGGGGACAGTGCAGAGCTGGGATGTGCACTGGAGGTGTTTGCTCTGGATCACAGGGGTGGCAGAGGTGGTGCTGCTCCGCTGCACTGTCACCTTTCCCTTTCCGGCAGAGCATGTTTGCCGTGGGCTGGCTGGAGCTGAAGGAGCTGCAGAGAGCCCAGAGCCAGCTGGAAAAGTGCTTCAGCCACATCACGGAGCCCTTCAAGGTGAGCAGCAGGGCTGCAGATCCCTCCTGCTCCCAGGCAGGTGACAATGGGATTGAAACCCACAGAACTGCCTGGAGCATCCCAAATCAACTCCTGCATCATCTCTTTCTCATGCTGGAGCAGGTCTGGGTGGAGAACTCGGATGGGTCTGGAGCTGTGAACTTCTTGACCGGGATGGGTGGATTCCTGCAGGTCGTCCTCTTCGGCTTCACAGGGTTCAGGTGAGACCTGTTGCATCACTTTTAACTTCCAAGCCACCACCTGTCCCTTAAAATGTCCCTGTTTCGCTGGAGCGAAGTTTGGAACAGGTAAGAGGTTCGTTACGGGTCACATTTGGGAAGCAAAATGCCATTCCCTAAGCCTGTTCTCTGGCTCTGGAACATCATCCTGTCACCTTTGGATGTGGGGAGGAAACACCTCCTGCATCCTCGCTGTGGCCTCCCTGCTCACATGTGGCTCCAGGAGCCTCCCTGAAGTGCTGAGCAGGCATCGCCTCAGCTTTAAAATATCCTGGGAAAACATGGAGCTGTTCATGTAATTTCAGAGCTGTGGTGGTTTCCACCCGGGAGCCGCCGTCTCTTCAGCCTATTCCTGGTTTAATTGAGGCTGGATCAAGCCTTTTGATTCCCAGTGAAAGCTTCCAGCCCTAACTACGTGTTTTCACTCCGTGTGTGTGGCCAGAGCTGCTGGGAAACCCACCCCATTCCTTGGTGGAGCTGGGCGTGAGCTGCCGTATTCCCAGCTGGAAAAGCCACCCGTTCCCCGGTGGAGCTGAGTGTGAGCTGCCGTATTCCCAGATGGAAACCTCGGCTTTGGCTGAGCTGGGAGGTCTCCAGGCACCCGGTGTGTGCTGGGTCAGGCCCCTCGTGGCACAGGCTCAAGCCACGGCTTTGGGGCTCCGGCCAAATTCCAGAGGTGGTGATGACATTGTGCGGCCATGCTCCTGCTTTTCCCGTGTTTGGACACAAATCCTGCGCGGCGCTGGGGCTCCCCAGGCCCCCAAGCCTCCCTTGAGCCCTCTCCAGTCCCTCAAGCCGTCTCAGCGTTCTGGAGATGGTGGTGGAGAGCTCTCGTGCGCCAGGATTTGGGTCGGAAACGAGAGGGTCCGTTGTTTTTCCTCACCCAAAGCCAGCTCCCACACGGGCAGCTTGGCTTTGGCTCAGGGATGGAGGGAGAGTCGGGATGTTTGCTCCGTTGTTCCTGGGGAAGGGGTACGAACAGCTGTGCTGAGCTTCCAGCCCTCCATCCCATGGGAGTGGGAGCTGAGGTGGGTGTCTGAGGGTCACCTGCTCTGAGAGGAGCAGGAGCATTCCCAAAGTTTTGCCAGCACAGCTGCTGCTGAGGCCAAGCTCTGAACCGGAGCAGGGAATTGAGCTGCATTTTTTAAAATATAAAATCCAGCCTTAGGGAAACCCCAGGCCCCAGCTGTGGAACTGGAATGGGACAGGAATGTCTTGGGATGGGCTGCGGAATCATGGCCCCAGTGGCTCCTCACCAGGTGCTCCATCAGTGTGTTTGGGATTTGCCCAGAGATCCTTGGATACACTGAGGACCCTTTCAGACTCCTCTGGGATGCATGAGGTGGAGATGCCTGGAAAGGTGGCTGCTCCCCCACCCCGAGCTGGGCTCCTCTGTGGCTCCTGCTGTTCCCACCCTGACGTACTCCTGCCTTTTTCCAGGATCACGAGGTCCGGCCTCCTCTTCGATCCCGCCCTCCCCGACGATGTCACCAAGCTGAAAGTCTCCGGCGTCTCCTACTTGGGCAACAAACTGGAGGTCACCATCACCAGGGAGGAGATCAGGATGGAAGTGACTGAGACCTCGTGGGACCCTCCGGCATCTCCCCTGGAAGCTGTGCTGGAGTCGGGACAGCGCTTTCCCCTGTGGGAAGGTATGGCAGCAGCACTCGGATCTGTTCCCTAAAATAATTTGGGAAGAAACCTTTCCCATATCTCACACAAGGGGTTTTCGGTTGCAGGGCAGAGCGTCTCCTTCCCTACAGCGCCCGGATGGATCCAGAGGTCGCCCAGCAGGACCCCCTAAACCTTGGCTGATCTGGGTGTTGCCCACTGGAGCAGCAGATCTGGGATGTTGATGGAGGGAGAAGGCAACAGTGGGCAGAAAGGGGGCCCCAGGCTGTGCCAGGAGGCCTTTTCCCCCCCGGGACTGTGTGTGCCACCTGTCCTTGTGTGCCACCTGTCCTTGTGGCCCTGGGGGGATCAGTGGCTGGAGCCTTCACCACGTCTGAGCCCCCCACTCCCCTCCACACATCCCTTACTCGGCACAGGAGAGGAAACCAAGCCTCAAAACAACCATTTCAAATGTGTTTTCTAAACACCCAGGAGTTGTTTATGCTCTCAACATGTTTGTGTTTGTAAGGAAGCCCATTCCTGACTCCAGGATCCTGACTCCAGCTCCTCCAGCATGTCCTGCCCTGGTCCTCGCCTATCCCCCTTGTTGTTCCATGGGCTCCAGGGCTGTGGAGGCTCAGCCAGTACTGTTTCACCAGATGAGTGATATTTTTGCACTAAATATTACTCCAAAATATGCAGCCAAAAGCCTTTTAGCCCTGTGTGGGGAGCACACAGCTCCTTTCCTGTTATTTGGTATGTAACATCCCTCACGTGTTTTTAAACCCTTATGTACATTATTCTCCATCTTTTCAAGCAGTTCTGGAGTTAAATCCTTTTTCACTTCACATCTGAAGGGCTGCAGGAAGCCTGGACATCAGTGATCTGTAGTATTATCCTGTCAGATGGTGACAAGGGCAGCATTTTTCCAGGCCTGAGCAGCCTTGGGGCGAGCAAAGAGCAGCTGTGGGTTTGCTAAGGGCATTTTTGGTGTCCCTGAAATCCCAAGGAATTGCTGTGCCTGCACAGGGCAGGCATGGTACCCTCGGCCCCCCACTCTGGGCTGCACAGCCTCCTCCCTCCCACACCCTTCCCTGCCAGGGCCCGGTGCAGAGCAGCCCTGGGTGGAAGCAGGGAATGCCGAAGGCGTTCCCTGCCCCGAGGGGTCTGTCCTGGCCAAACCAACCCCAGGAATCTCGGCTGGGTTTATAAAAAGCCCGGGCAGCTGCTCTGTCCCCCGAAGCATCTGGGAATGCTTAGGGCCAGAGCAGGGACTCTCCCGCTGCCTCTGCCGTGTAATTACTTGGGTCCTGCTCTGGCCCCATCAGAGCCACCAGTCCCTAATTAGCGGCAACTCTTGGCAGGACAGAGGGACCATGCTGTCCCCAGCCCTGTGCACTGCACCCGGATTGGGATACAGCCCCGCTCTGAGCCAGGGTTAGTTGGCAGTAAAGGAGGTTTATCTTCAAAAAAAAGGGTCCTTTAGTCCCAAAATGAGCTGTCTCCAGCCCAGACAGGGAGAGCAGGGAACAGTGAGGGGGCATCCCACCTCCTCCCTCTCTGCTGGCTGGGAATGTCTGTGTTGCTGTAATGAGTTTGCAGGTGTCAGCTCCCCTTTGGGGTGGGGAGGGGACACCCCATTTGCTTCATCCTGTCCCCATGAGGCCAAGGAGCATCTGTGCTTCCTCCCCTCCTCAGTCCTGGAGGTCCCGGTGGCCAGAGGTGGCCCTAAAAGCTGTGGGAATGACAGTGTCTCCTGGCTGCCAGGAGCCCAATCTGAGCCAAAAATCCCTATTTACGTTTTTCTTTGGCAGCTCCCTGCCCCTTTCCACATGCAGAAACTCACGCTGTGTGAAGCATTTAATGGTTTAAATAGTGACGACGGAAGCTGGGGCTTCACACGGGGTAACAGGAAGTAAAAAAACCCACAGGATAAACAAAAATAACTCTGCCCTCACTGCGGGGCAGGGAGCCGGGTGGCAGAGAGGGGTGGTGGCCTTTTGAGGGGGACCACCAGCGATGCAGAGGAGGTTCCACCAGCCCTCCACTCCGGGTCACTGGTCCTCGTCGTCGCTCCCGCTGAACTGGTAGGTGAAGAAGCCAACGGACTCCTGGGCCAGCTTGGAGAGGTGGATGACACCGGTGACAATGAGGGCACCAAGCAGCAGTGGCAGCACCACGCTGCCCGCTGTGGCCAGGGCGTTGTAGCACCGCGCCTTGGAGCTGAAGTGCCGAGCGGCTTCCACGTCCCCGGACACTTTCCGGTCCCGAGCCTGCAACAGCCGAGGAAAGACCCTTCCCTCAGCCTTCTTCTGCAGCTCCTTCCCACAGTCCTTTCCTGCACTCTTCTTGCAGCCCCATCCTGCTCCAGGGCTTTGTCCCCCTTGCAACCCACAATTTATCCATCCATCCATCCATCCATCCATCCATCCATCCATCCATCCATCCATCCATCCATCCATCCCATCCATCCCTCCCAAGCTGCTCCTACTCCCCTCCAGCCCCACATCCTTCCCACTTGTGTTTTCCTTCCTACTTCATCCAGAGCCTCGCTGGCTCCAGCCCCTGCTCACCCGCGTCTTTCTATCTCGGTCTAGTCCACCTGGAGCTGGGATTTTCCCTCCTGCTTCCTCTGGAGCCTCCCTGGCTCCAGCCCCTGCTTGTCCCCATCTTTTCACAGCTGGTGCCACTCCTGCCAGGGGGGCTGGAGGCATCACGGCCCCCATGGCACTTTTCAGGATGAAGCAGCTGCTCCTCGGGTGGTGGGCAGGGGGCTGTGGGACATCCAAGGCTGACCCACAACCTCCGGAATCAGTGGCAGGAAATCAGGGAGGATTCACCAGCGGCAGGTGTCACCTGCCTATGGAGAGTGTTGGGATCTGCCTGCCCCAGCCCGCTCAGGAGTTATCCCAAGTGCTCTGCGCCTCCTTGGGCATCCCCCTCCCTTGGCGTCTGTGCGGGGAGGGATTCCCGGAACCCCCCGAGCGCTCCGGTGCCGCCAGTGCCGGTACCTTGACGGCGAAGGCGAGCGCCACGAAGCCCAGGCAGCAGAAGTTCATGTAGAGGGTGTTGAAGATGGCCCAGATGAGGTGGTCGCGGGGCGCGGGGGCAGTGGGGGGCGCCCCCCGCTTGGGGGACAGCCGCTCTTCCCGCGGGTACGAGGTGTCCATGGCCACGGAGAGGGGCACCCGCGGCTCCAGCAGCCTCGGGGGAGCGTGGCCGGCGCCCCTTTTATATCCCTGCTCCGCTAAATATAAACCTGGGAAATTACAGCCCTGGGGGATGTGGTTGTCCCACAGGCCGGGCAGGGAGAAAGGCTGGGATGGCGAGCCCATGGGCTTTTTATAGCCAGCCTTCCTCCCGGGGCGAGGAGCACGGGTGGCTGCAGCGTGACTGACACCACGGGAGGGTCACCCCAAGGCGGACCCCAGGACCACCACGGTGCTGACTGGCACAGGTACCTCCAATCCCACCCTCCAAGTGTGCTGGGCAGGGCAGAGCCCCCCTCGGCAGCACTTTTGGGCTGCCGGATGGATGAAATGGGAAGTTAATATGGAAAGGTGGAAGAGCCGCATCCATGGCGCTCCCCGGCAGCGGGAGGGGGGGAGACGGGGCTGCAGGGTGGGGGGCGTGGGCAGCCGAAACACACGGAGAGGCTTTAATTTCCTATTTCTGCCATGCCCACAATGTAGGGAAGGAACTTCCCTGGGATTTGGGCTGGAAGCGCTCTGCTCCGCGGCAGGATGGAGGCAGGGAGAGGAGCAGGAGGAAGAGAAGCTCGCCACAAAAATGCCCGCGGACCCTCTGCAATGTCCCGCGGTGACAACGAGGGGGTTTGGCGGGGCGAACTTTACTGGTGGCAACGGCGACTGACAGGTGTGTCACAGGTGCCAGGAAGCGCGTGAGCAAAGCAAAGGAGGGGGAGGCTGTCCCGCACGCCTCAGCCTGGCTGCCCCGTCCCCTCCCGCGGCCGTGCGGGGGTACCCGCGGTGTAGGCAGCGAGGGCACATTTTGGGGGCAGGAGCAGGGGACGAAGCACCCCGCGGGTGGGGCCAGGCGGTGGTCAGGTGGCCCTGACTGTGGAGATGACGATGGCGGCGACGATGATGAAAATCACCACGACGACAGTGGCAACCACGGAGCAGATGATGTTGGCCACCCTGGCGCCGGGCATCCTCCAGCTCCCCCACCAACCTGCAGTCACGGGCCTGGGGGGCAAACGGCGGGCTCAATGTGTGGAGGGCTGACTGGGGGGGTCAACCCACCCGAGGGTGGCCGCAAGGTTGTGCCGGGACCCCAGGGACGTGTCATCACCCAGAGCAGGGGGGTGGCCACAGGGCACTGCCCCGCAGTCCTGGGACACGGGGGATGCGGGCTTGGGGGTGGCACACAGCATTGGAGGTCCCAGGGTGGGGTGGCATCTGGGCTTCGGAGATGGGAGACCACATTGGGGATCCAGGATGAGAGACTGGATCTGGGAGTTCAGGAATGGGAGAGGAGTGTGGAGGAGGGGGGCAGGCAGAGGGGAGAGGACCAGGATGGTGTCAGGGAGGGCTGGGAGTGGGAGCACGGGACTGGGGGATCCTGAGGTGAGGGAAAGGTCCGAGTCGTGCTGGGTCGGGGAGTCCCGGGTCGGGTTGGATGGGGAGGTCTAGAGTTGTGGAGAGAGTCGGGACATGTCGGGAGTCCCGTGCTGGGCTCAGTCGGGGGTCCTGGGAGAAGCTGGCTGGGGATCGGTCTGGGTGGGAGTCCCGGGGCCGATCAGGACTAGATCCGAGGTGTCTGGTGGCGGTCCCCCGGTCCCCCCCTCACCTTGATGGAGTAGACGAGCGCGGGGAAGCCGAGGCAGCACGGCAGCGAACTGAGCACCGACCAGACCGCGCAGCCCCGGGCTGCGGTTCGGGCCGGGGCCGCCGCCCGCCACCCGGAGGACTGCAGTGGGATGGACACGTTCGCCTGCCGGGGCTCCATGACCGGGAATGAACGCCTGGAAGGGGAATGGAGCGCGCTCAGGGCGGGGGACCGGCCCCGCACCGCCCCGCACAGGGAGGGGGGACACAGCTCTCCGGGACCCCCACGCCACGCAGTCTGGGGGTGCAAGGCAGCTCTGGGGACCTCGGGGGGGCTTAAGGGGACTTGGGAGGCTCTGAGGGGACCCTGAGGACTCCGACGGGACTTGAGGGGAGCTGGGGATGTTGAAAATGATACAAATTTTAATTTTTTAAATGTAACTTCAGTCGGGGGTTTGTTCGCCTTTGCCCAGGTGGAGGAGAATTCAAGTTTCTCTTCGAAAGACAGAAGAGAGTTCGCCGGGAGACGCCCGATGATCTGAACAGCCACAGATTGGGAGTAGCCAGAAGATACAGAGGCGAACATGAATCGACATCAGCCCCCTGGCGTGGTCGGAGACACCAGGGCCGGGAAATTCATCGGTGAGAGAACTTAACAGTAACGACCAAATTAGCATCGAAGGCGAAGAGATCAAGAACCAATAGGAGAACGAATACTAAGAACTGTTTAATTTAAGACCGGTGAACGAGAATTTCTTGGGGTTTTTGTCTGTATAGATATGGGAAATGTTATAAAAACGAACAACTTTGCGTTTTAATTAAAGAAAAATAAGTATTTTGTTAACCTAAAGCAATTAAAGGAACACTTAAAATCAGTTCAAACAAAAAAATAAATGAAAATAACAAAACCTGGGAATCAGGGATTAGAGACTTTTTTTAGCCAGTATGGCTTGGACCTAGCACAGGGACCAGCAACGAGGTGGTCCAAGGCAATTTTAATTAATTAGGACTCTAAAAGGAGTGGTGACCCTTCCTCACCTCGCTGGGCTTTCACCTTGCTAACCAAGGCGAAAAAGCACCTGCCCAGCACAGGCACCCAATTTTATCCTCCCCCCAGCTCCTCCCTGGACCGCCCCATGGAAGGTGTTGGTTGATGTTTTCTTCGGGGGGTCTCAGTCTTTCTCACCAATGGCTCCTCTTTTATGGAAAAGGCAGGAAAGACCCTCATTAAAATTCCTGTTTTCCACAGCGCTGAGCTGCAGACTAACTGTCGATTGCTAAAAATAGCTTTTTTGTTACAGGGGTGAGGGGTTTAGCCTTTACGAAGATGGTGTTATGTAAGCCATTGCCTTGGGTAGGAGGCAAACCAATTTTCAAATAAATACAATTTCTTCAACTTAAAATTTAAACACATACATCAGGGAAATCATAAAGACAAGGGGACATTGGGTATACAACTTCAGAAAACTTCAGAACGCATTTAAACCGGGATATTTGGGGTAGCAATAGGGTTCATTCAATTAACACATCAAACAACATACTTAACACACTCTTACTTTTATAAATGTCATAAGAGAACATGTACCTTATTAACTTCTAATTGAATGGGAACTCTTAAAGTTAATGAACCTTTGGTAACTTTAATAACCTTATTAACTAATGAACCTCTTAATTAACAACTTTATTTAAACAACTTAATTAACCTTAACCTGGTCACTTTAGGATTCCCATATGCAAAAGCCAATCCATGATTTTATTTATGACGGGAAACATCAGGTAAGGAATTATGGATGGATGGAGTGTTTTCTATGGCACGTCCTGGCCAGAACAAAGTAATGCCTCATCCTCTGTCCCTACAAACATCGTGCTGGAGGGTTTTTATTCTCTTCCCGAGTTTCGGTGACAAAGGGGCTGGGGGAAGCTCTCCATGGCAGCCTGGAGTGGTCACAAGGCGGGAGGGAAGGGAGGCAGGCTCTGCCGGTGACTGGTTTGGGCTGGGAAAGGATCAGTTTTTTCCATGTTAGCTTGTGTGGGGCTGCTCTTTGGATTTGTGCTGGGAACTGTTGATAAAAACACGGAGAAGAATGAAGAGGGGATCTTGGAGTGACGGCCTTTGTTGTCCCGAGTTCCCATTGGATATGCTGGGGTTTGGGCAGGCCAAGCCTTGGGCTGGGCTGGCAGCAGATCCCGTTTACAGCGAGCAGCCCGTGTTTTCCAGGAAAAAGCAGCAAAAAATGATTCACCAGAAGCTCAGTGCCAGAGATCCGCAACAAATATCTGCTGCGTTTGTGAAATTTTTGACGTCTTACAAGTGTGGCGTCTTGGCAGGAGGCCAGTGTTCATGGGGAGAGGGAAAAACACCGTTTTGTTCCCAGCCTTGCGGGGCCCCAGCCCTGAGGACCGGGGCCTGCCAAGGGTGAGGAGTGCGAAGGGCGAAGCCAGCGTTAGAGTTAGGGTTAGCTGAGGCTCTGCCAGATGGCCTATGGCCAGAATTTTCCATGTCCCTGCCGAGGTCACTCCGGACTCCGCCGGAGCCGGGCAGGGGGTGGCATGTGTGGCAGCCCGGAGGCACGAGGATAGCTGGCCGCTGCCCTGCCAGCCCTTCCAGCCGAGTGACAGGCACGGCTGGCGCTTGGTGTGGCTTCCTCCGGCCACATGGGAAGAGGAGGAAACTGGGAGCATAAATATGAGGAAACTGGGAGCATAAATATGAGGAAACTGGTGGGCTGGAATGAGTTTAATAGCAAAAGCAAAGGCTGAACATGCCAGCGAAGTCAGACACAGAATTCATTCCCTGCTTCCCGTTGCAGGCAGATGGGCAGCTGTTCCCGGGAAAACTGGGGTCCAGGCAAGTGGGATGTGGGCTGTGAGCCATAGCAGGATCCCAAATTGCCTGGCTGCAGGGGAGAGCCATGGAATCCAGTCCCAGTGAGGCAATTCGGGATGGAGCCGTAGCACCAGCCCTGTCCCTCTGGGAGCCTCTCCAGCCCCACTGACCCACACAATCCCATTCCATCTCATCCTGCTCAAGCCCTTTCCACGTCCCGCCCCACCAAAGCCAGCTTGCCCTCAGCTCCACTTGCTCCCAGCCCTTTCTGAGGGCTGGTGAGGACAGGGGTGCTCCTGGTGACACTCCTGGTGACACCCTGGCAAGGATCAGGCTTTACCTGCATCCTTGGCATGACCCTTACAAGAGCTCCACACGCCGTATGGATGCAGTATCTAGGTTCATGGAGCCTGGTGCGGCCCCTGAGCATTGTCTCTCTGTGATGAGGGACAGTTTCCCCCTTCCCCAGGCACATCCTACAGGCTGATATTGTTTCTCATCTGGCCAAGCTGCTGTGAAGGAAACCCCAAACCACTTCCCCATGATACGAAACCAAGACGGGGCAAAAGTGAAAGAAAACTTTATTTGGACCGGAGTTTCTCTGAACCAGGTGCTTCTCGGGATTATTTTAAGGCAGTTGAGGCTCCAGACCCAGAGCAAAGCGGCAAGAAAGCTACAGTGGGGTTGGGGATGCTCAGTTCCTCCCTGGGGAATGGTGTCTCTCCCCAGGCACCTCCAGCGAGGGCTCCACAAAAGCTCTGAGTGGGGAGGGAAGAGGGACAGGACACCAGCGGGCTCCGGAGGCGGCACATGGATTATCAGTTTGCAGTTTCGGTGACAGGAGGGCACTCCTCGGCTCCGAGGGGTGAGGGAGGGATGGGGAGGGATGCACAGCCCTCGGGACAAGGAGGGGACTAAGTGGGGCCGTAATGGGGGGGATGCGCGCTGTTGATGACTCCGGAGGCGACCAGGGCGATGACGGTGACCACGATGACAACGATGAGGATGTTGAATACCAGGGCCGTGATGTTCAGGCACTTGGCCGTGGAGCCGTAGCTCAGTGCCCCGCTGTAGTCACCCAGCACTTTGCGGTCCCTGGACTGGGGGGAAGCAGAGGCAGAGTCAGTGGCGCTGGAGGGGGGCACCCCGGGGGGCTCAGGTCTGTGGGAGGATGGGAGAGGTGCTGGAGGTGCCAGACGGAGCTGAATCCCCCCAAAACACCGGTGACACCCTGAAGTGCCCACTGCCCTCCCCGCCCTAAACCTCTGCTGTCTCCAGAGCTTCCAGCTAGGACTCTGTGGGGTTAGCAGTCCACGAAGAGGGGACGCTGGGGGGTCCATGAGGCACTCTCTGTTCTGGGGCTTGTGGGGTCCACGAGACACCCCTGAACCGAGGCTCTGTGGGCTCCATGGGTCTCTCTGGGGCCAGGCACTGAGTGGGGTCCACGGGGGCTCTGTGGGGTCCATGGGCCATCCCGGGCTGGGGACTCAGTGGGATCCTCGGGGCCGCCCCCACCCCCCCATGCCCCCTCGAATTCCCCACCTTGACGGAGAAGACGAACGCCAGGAGGCCGAGGCAGCAGAAATTGCCGTACAGGGTGGTGAAGAGGGACCACACCAGGTGGTCCCGTGGAGGCCGCGGCGGCTCCTCCATCAACACGGTCGTGCTTCGGGACAGGTCCTCCATGTTCACCTCCGTCGGCAGCACCTCGTACGGCGGCAGCGACTGCTGCATCCCTCGGGCTCAGGTACACCGGCGGCGGCCGCTCCGGGGAAACGCGTCGTAGTTCGGGAGGTGGAGACACGTGGGGGGCGGGGGCAGCGGCGGCAGTTTCGTTTCTCCGAGATTCAGGATAGAGCGGGAAGAGGTGGCCCCTCCCGCCTCCCCTCTAAGCGGGGTGGAGGCTCTTCCTCCGCGGCGGGGAGAACCCCACACCCACTTTCCTCGTTCCCTGCTTTGTCCCTCTCTTTACCCCTTTCCCCGCTTCTTTCTTTGCCCCTTCATTGCCCAATTCTTTCCTTGTCTCCATCTTTACTTGTTCTTTGCTCCCTTTTTGCTTCACCGTTTTCTTTCAGTTTTCTTTCTTTACCCTCTTGTTTCTCTGTCCTTTCCTTGTCCCCTTTTTTTGTGCCTTATTCCCTCTTCATCCTTTAGCCTGTTCTTTTCCCTGTCTTTTTTTCCTTCCTTAGCTGTCCCTTTCTTCCCTTTTCCCCTGCTTTCTTCCTTCTTTGCCCACTTCTTTCCTCACGCTGTTCTTTCCTTCCCCCTTTTTTTATCACTTCTTTCCCTGTCCCTTTCTTTGCCCCTTTTGTTGTCCCTTTATTCCTTTGGCCCCTTCTTTATCTCCCTTTTCTTTCCCCTTCTTCCCCCCCCAACCCCTTCCCTGTCCCTAATTTGTTCCCTTCCTTAGCCCCTCCCAGGGAACAACAGTGAGCATTTTGGGATGCGTGGAGAACAGACCCTAAACAGAGTCCTTTCCACATGGCACCGGGACCCCCGTTGGCACCTCCAGCCCCACACTGCCAGGGCTTGGATGCTCGGTGCCGATGGGATGCAGGTTGCTGCTCCTGGAATTTTTTTGGAGGACGTTTCTCCGAGACCCCTCGCCTCAGCAGGCGCGAGCTGGCTGGCAGAGGGCAGGATGGCGTGTGACAGAATGGAGCTTGGGATGGCCTGTGGAATCCCAAAATTCTGCTGGATCCTCAAGCCCAAGCCCAGCTCCATCTCCGTTGCCCACAAAGACAGGGTGAGGCCAGGAGGTGCCACTTTTTGGGGATGCCGTTTGGGATTCTCGGAAAGCTCCAGTTCCCCAGGGCTGCATCCCCTTAAAGGAATCCCCCCCTCTCAGGCTTCAGGGTGTGAGAGTGCTTCAACTGTGTTAATGCATCGGAATGCGCAGGATACGCTGTCTCATAACGTTTTACTGGCAGCTCTGGGAATGTTTCTGATTAAATAAACGGAACAAGGATGGCCCCGCCCTGGAAACTGGGATTCGGTTTCTAGGAATCGAAGCCCAGAGCACTGGTGCCCTCTAGTTTTCCCAGCCGTGAATGTATTTCTTCCTTTAATAACGGATTTCTCCCGTGTTTTTGCCCCTAGCCTGAGCTGTAGCAAGGAGGGATCACTGCCTCAGCCTGTGGAATGGGAGAGGAGGGAAAAAGTCCCGTTGTTTTTCACCCCTGCGCTGCAGAGGGAAGACCCAGCCCGTACATCAGTGCAGTGAGTTGTGGCCGGTCTCAGCCCGGCCGAGCAGAGGCGGCCGAGAGGGACACAGAGCTGCGGCCCCGAGGTCTCTGCATCCCCCAAGGGGGATCCTGGGAATCCTGGCACCCACGAGGGAGGATCCTGGGAATCCAGCCCCCATGGGACTCCTGCATCCAGGGAGTGGGAGTCGGGGGGTCAGCCTCCATGGGATCCCCGCACCCGGGGGCGGGGATGATCCCAGGGATCTCCGCACTCATCTTTCCGGGATGATCCCGGGAATCCAGCCTCCATGGGACTCCTGCATCCAGGGAGTGGGAGTCGGGGGGGTCTCAGCCCCCATGGGATCCCCGCACCTGGGGGCGGGGATGATCCCAGGGATCTCCGCACTCATCTTCCCGGGATGATTCCGGGGATCTCGCCCCTGATCCCGTGGGATCCCCACGGGTCCAGGGGGGTTCCGGGGGTCCGTGAGTGCCAGTAGCGCCCCCTGCGGACCGAGCCTGGCGCTGCAGCCCCCGCCGCTGCCGGGCGGGAACGTTCCATCCTGGCCGCGGGGGGGAAGCGTCGGGGGGAGGCCCCGCCGAAGCCCGCGTCACCAATAGGGCCGACCTCTCCGTCCCCGCGGCACGGAGACCCCGTTCGCTTCCGCCTCGCCGCCGTCCCGCTCTCCCGCCGCGCAGGGCCGGGGACACGAACCCCCCCTCCCCGCGCCCCTCATGGCCGCGCCCGCGGTGCCCCGCGGGGATGCCGGACCGTTGGCGTGGAGACGCGCGGCGCCCCCGCAGGCCCCGCCCCCGCGGCGCGTCCATTGGCGGAGGGACCGCGGCGGGCGCCTCGCGATTGGTCGGCGGCGCCGTCGCTCC
>VWPU01010008.1:0-34334 GCA_013398955.1 Callaeas wilsoni | reverse complement strand
CAGGGGCGCCATGGCGGCGGCCGAGACGAAGATCATTTACCACCTGGACGAGCAGGAGACGCCGTACCTGGTGAAGCTGCCGATCCCGGCCGAGCGCGTCACCCTCGGCGACTTCAAGGGCCTCCTGAACCGCCCCAACTACAAGTTCTACTTCAAGTCCATGGACGACGACTTCGGGTGAGCGCGGGCCCGGGCCCGGTCCCCCGGGGCCACGCGTGGAGCCCGGGCCCCGTGGGTCTCCCCTGGGAGCAGTGTGGGTCCACTGGGGAACACCCGTCCCTCACGGGGCTGGGGCCGGAGCTGGCTGCCCCCTCTGCCCGGGGAGAGCCCCCGGGACGGCGGGGCCGGGACTCCCGGGCTGGGGAGGTGCCCCACTCGTGCCCGGCGCGGGGAGGGGGGACCCTGATCCATCCTCCATCCCCATTGCCTTGCCTTGGAGAGGATGGAGATGGTGACCTCCTTGGGTTCTGTCTGGGGGGACACACCCTCCCATACACCCCAGGACCTCACCTGTGGAAGGCTGGTGGTGATACCCCCCGTGCACATTCTCTGGGGTTCATTGTCCCTGGGTGCTGCCTCCGGGGACAGCCCCACATCCTCGGATTCCCCATCAGCCCTGGGGAAGCTGCCCCATGCTAACTCCTCAGTGAGGGAGCTGGTGATACCCTCCTTTAGGTGCCAGAGGCACTTTGGAGACCATCACCCCCTGGAGGAGACCATCATCCCCATCTGAGGGTCATCCCCTCCCCATGCTCAGGATGTTTGGCCAACACCTTGCCTGAGGTGGTATCTCCCATGCAGCCCACATTGGGGTGTCTAGGGTGGCATCCCCAGGTTGTATCATACTCAGGACTGTCATTCCTCACCAAAAGGGTCTGAGCATCTCTCATTGTACCTGCCTGAGGCAAGTGCCCGTTGCCCCCTCCTCCAAAAGGATGTGGAGGTAGTACCACCTCCATCAGCCCTTTCCACGAAATGGCTTTGGGGACAGTTTTGTTCTCCTACCATCCATTTTGGGGTGGGACATCCATTTTGGCAGCTTTGTCCTCCACATCTCATTTTTGGGAAGAATGTGTAGAGAGGACCAGCTTTCTCCTCCCCTGCCTCCATGGAGAAGGAGTGAGAGCTCTCCACGTGCTGCCCATCTCTGAGCAAGGGGTGTGTACAAGACCCACTGTACCCATGTACATGTCCCATCCTCAAAGTGAGATGTCCCATGCTCGATCTCTGAGATGGATCTGTATGGAAGAGAGGTGCAGCGCTGCCTCATATCCCATCTCCTGCAGGGCAGCTCTCTTCCAACACCGGTGTTTCCATCACTTCTTTTGTGATGCCCATTGGTTCCTCCCATCACAGGTGGCTCTTTGGAGGTGAGGAAGTGTGTTCTGTCCCTTGTTTGGATGTTGTACTCACTGATCTTCTGGGAAGCCTCTGCTGTCTCCTACCTACATAAAGTTGGTTACTGTTCTAGGGAGCAAGTACCATGTGAAGCCAGCTCCCTGTAAGACCCTTTGTCTTCACTCTGTTTTGTCCAGATTTTCTACATCTGACTCACCTTTAGCCTTTTTGGGGACCTCTTTTTCCGTCCTGGGGGACCCTCTTGTTCTCCACAACATGTGACCCTTTACCATTCCTAGGACTTTGGTATTTGAAGGAGTTGTGTGATCCTTCCTCCTCTGATGATTTAGTGTTTACAGTAGGTCTTGTGAATGAAGCTGGGATTGCAAAGTGTTTTCAGTTTTATAGTCTTCCCAGTGTCTTCTCACTGCACCAAATACCTCTCTAGGCTGTGACGTGTGCTTGTACCCCATGTTGAACAGGGCTGGGCCTGTTTGGGGCTTGGATGAGATCTGCGTGGCTGCCTCAGCAGGGGGTGCTCTCCCCTCCTCAGCCAAATTATCCCAGTGCCCAGGTTCCCGTTAGTTTGGGAGGTGCCAGCTTTCAGATGAGGCTTGAAATTTGGAGTCACTCCTTTGACCACAGTCTGGGATGCTTTGCCTCCCTAAATTTTTTTTAACGCAGTGGAGAGCTTTAGTCCTCAGAAGCTTCCCCGTTCTCTCCTGGCAAATAGAAGTCTCCAGCCCTCATTTTCCATAAATTTCCTCAGCAATATCAGTTGTCCATGGATCGTTTCCTGTCCCTCAGCTGTTGAGTAGCGTTGGGTGTTATGAAACAGCTGCCTCTCCCTGTCTCGGAGGGGACCATGTTCATTGGTGGGAGAAGTGAATTCTCTATGCATGCTGTTTGTAAACAAATGCTTTGGGATCCTTTGAAATGTTGTTTTTGAAGTGAATTCAAACTTGTCTTGAATGAAACATTGCCATGTGGGTGGGAGAGTGCGCAACTATAAACAAAGTTTAGAAATAAATAGCAGTGTCTGGCATTGGGAAGAGGGGTCTGGTGGCAGTGAAGTTTTGTGCTGTGCCTTTTCATCCTCCTCTATTTCTTTAAGGTTCTGCAAGAGGAGGTAGATGATAGATTAACAAAACTCAACAATAAAGCAGCATAGGGAGTTATAGTGGGTGATAGCAGGGAGAGGGGAAAATCACTCAGGAGGACACCACAAGTTCAGTTGTGTCAGAAGTGCATGGGATGAGATTTTTGTTGTGACCAGTTCAGCTAATTTGTTTGGGAAGCATAAACTGCTCTGGAAGGGAAGGTGCAGCTGAGAGGGGATTGGGGGTCGTGTGTGGGCAGCCTGTTGTTTGGAGAAGTCCTGGGCAATGAGTTGTGTAGTTGGAGCAACATGTGCAAGGCCTGGATGTGACAGAGAGAGCAAGCCTCTTGTGGTGTCACCATGGATGCTTCATCAGCAAAGGTGTCTCTGCTCCTTTCCAGAGAGCTGAAGAATGTGCTGGTGGTTGGCTGGAACGGGGTGGGAACAGCCAGAGCAGTCCAGCGGCAGCCTTGTCTCTGAGAAGCCTTGAAGCCGCAGGCAGCACACAAAATACAATCATAGAATCATTTTGGTTTGAAAAGACCTTTAAGATCATCAAGTCCAGCTGAAAAATTTTGTGATCCCTGGTAACTGATGTCCATGAGAAAGCGAGCCGTTGGCTTGCAGGGAGAATCAGAGACAGAAGGGCAGGAGGCACCTTGGCTGCCTGACCATAAATGCATGGGCAATTAGTGAAAACCAGAAGGAGGTTAACAATGGTGGCATTCAGAAGCTGTGTGACAGAGAAGAGCGTTTCTCTCTCACACATGTGTTCCTCTCAGCTTCTTCCCTGAGGGGATTCCCTCAGGATGCCTTTTGCCTGGCTTGTGCTGGGCTGGTGTCTGTCAGCTGGGCAGTGTCCAGGAGTAGGACCCAGGTTAAAGCCCCCTCAATGAGAGATGAAGTGGATGGCCTTAGGGCAACTGATCAGTGAGGAGGAGGCCTGCAGGTCCCATGGTTCTGCTTTGGACCTTCTGCAGGATCCCTGTGGCATAAACCAAACCTTTCCTCTCACCTAGTATTAGGAACAGAGGCATGTCACCTTCCAGGGCCAGCTGGAGCAGGATGTCCAATGTTTCCTCTCACCTCTGTTGCCCAGCCTGAATCTTTCTCCCTCTTCCTCCTTTTTTCCAGGCTGTGGATCTCCAGTCTAGTATTCCCTTCAGTTCACCCCATCCCTGAGGCAGTATTACAGCCTCAATCTTGGTGTGTGGGATTTTTCATTCTTTTGTTTATCTTGTTAATATTTGTTTGCTCTGAGAATCGGAGTAGTGATGGAGCAGCTTCAGTGTTTACATCTCCTTGGAAATGTGAACTGAGGCTGCCCTGGATGGCTGTGGAGTTGTTGGCTATGGCAGGAGTTAGTGCACAGCTTCAAATTAATAAGGCCCCAGAGTGGTGCCACTGCTGGGTGGCAAGGAGGAGAAGTGAGAAGAATTCATGCACCTGGTCCTAGGGAGAGGAGTTGTGAGAAGCAGGAAGGCTGCAGAGTTTTCTTCCTGGTGCAGTGGGCTACAGCTGTACATAACAGTGCAGATATCTGTGCCCTTTTTGGCTTTGTGTGTTGCTAATTCCAGAAGTGGAGGCACATGAAGATCAGCTGATGGATGGTGTGAGTGTGGCAGTGCACAGATGTGGTAGACTCTTCTTGGACCTGAGAGGCTTTGTGTGCATGTGTCTCACCATGAAGTGTGAAACTACCCTTGGCTGCTAATATTGCACTCATTAGAGAAGGAAAGTTTCTTCCTGCAGCTTCAATCTTTTCATTCAGTGTTTCACAGGTAAGAGCTGTGTGCTGGTCAGCAGGAGAGCACCTTAGATCAGTGCAGTGCTGTGACCTTTTGTGAGATCCATATGCTCCACCAGACCACCCCCACGTTTTTCATGGGATTTTGAGCAGACTTTGTAATTTCTATTTTTTTGTTCTTAATCCATAAAATGGAATTTCCAACTCTGCTTTGGCTTGTCCGCTTGACACTGGGAGCTTCTCGGGCAAACATTTATGTGGATCTTAGCATGCCAGAGCTCTCAGTTCCATAGAGGTGCTGCAAGAACAGGACCGTAAATTCTTCTGGGGAAGAATTCCCTTCCTTTGGGAAGGGAACAGCCATGCTGATGGTCTGTAGTTTGTAGTTTGCTGGGACATGGGCTTCAGTCATGTGTCAAGTGTTGTCTCCTACTGAACTCCATCATGAGAAGTGTACCTGGGCTGCGTGGACTTCTCATCAGCCAGGTATTGTGCACGTTTGCCTCAGCTGAACTAATGATTTGTCCTTTCATCTGGTACAACTCTGCGAATATTCTTATATCAGTTGAAGTGTGGTTTCTTTTGATTCATTTTTTGTTTCTAATTGATACTGCTCATTTTCTATCAGTCAAAATGTGTTCCCACAGGGCCATGCTAAAGTTTAGGCTAAACTTTTTTAAAACAGTTTAATGAGTGCAATTTGTGTGTCCGGATAAATCCTTAGGACCTGGCCTGAAGTTCTGCCTTGTCTTTCCATAAATTGTGGAGTGCCTGAAACTTTGAATTTCTTTTGCCTGTGAAGAAATCACTTTGGTGATCATTTTGCTTATCTTCACTTGGCCACCTCCCCTCTTCTAGGCTGGAGAGAAGAAAGGCCCCATTCTCCTGCAAGGGGACCACTCCTCCCTTCCCATCTTGTTTCTGCACTGCTGGGAGGACACCAGTGATCTGAGGTACAGTGGTGGGATGGTGCTGCTCCTCCTGCCGCTGCTGGTTTCTCCCTCTTGCAGGTCTCCATTCCAATTTTAGTTTCAGAGCTGTGGTGAGTGGTTCCTTGGTCTCAGCTGTGAAGTGAAAATTGGTATCCAGCTAATCACTGGCCCAGTATCTTATCCAGACCTGCATAATTATCACCTGCTCTCCAAAGCCGGGTAGGAGGCAGTGATTAGGACAACGCTCTGGAGGCAGAACAAAGCGGGCGCTGCTGGAATTCCCAGTGTAGGGGTCAGATGCCATTGGTATTTGGCGGCCTCATCTCTGCACATGTGCATGAGGAAACGCGTTGATGCTCTCTGAAAGGCCGAGTGATTTATTTTTATTGCAGGGTCTTTTTGAAATTGATGCCAGCGGTGACTGTCCTTCTGGCTGGAAATGCTGGGAGCTGGGGAAGGGATCCTAAACTTAATAAGCAGTGTCAGTTTCTAAGCAGTGGTGAGCACTGGCATGGTGCCCTTGCCTTTCCTGCCAGCTCTTTGTAGCATGAGTTGGGGGAGTTGTTTTATTTTGATTTTGGGAACGTTTTAAAATTTATTTTTAATTGGAAACTTTTGCTGCCTGCAGAAGACCTTTGCCTGTCCCATGCTCCTGGTGGAGACTGCTTCCATGTTAGCATGAATTTCATGCTGGGAGAGGTTGGCAAGAAGTCTGTGAGTGAAAGGGCCTACTAAACCCCCTTGCATGCTCATGTCCTTTGTGGTGGTCTAAGTGACAGCATTGGCCCCACTGGAAGGTGGCCATCACTTTTTTCCAGTTTCTGGTCAGTCCTTGTCCATTCTGTGTGGAGGGGAGCACTTTACACATGAGAGGCCACAGCACCCCATCTGTTGTGCTCCAGAGGATGTGCTTCCGTGCCTGCTGTGAGGTGAGCTGCCCTGGTTAGCCAGAGCCCACCAGCAGTTATTTCAGACATTTTGCATGTAGGTTACTGCAGCCTGTGCCTCTGTCTCCTGAGCTGCTGAGGATTTGGCAGAGAGCTGCTAACCACCGTCTGCATTTGTGGTGGGGAGTTCCTGTAATGCTGCCCATGCTGGGGGTGGCCCATGGACACTGGAGCTGATTCTGGCTGGAGCTGCTGCTGGAGGCTGTTTCCGAGTGTTGTGGTGGGCGGAGGGCGCTGCAGCAGTGCCAGGGCTGAGGTGAAGATGGAGATGGTTAGTTGACAGTATTCCCTGCTTCCCTGGACTGTATTGTCTGTGCCTGGCCCTGTGTGTCCTGCTGTTCAGACCCAGCTATTACTGACTCTGTAGGTGTCCAGGCTTCTCAGTTGTGGTTGGAGCTGTGCTCTGAAGGCCACATTGGATGGCAGTCACAGCCTGGTTTCTTTGCCCAGGGGTGGCGTTCGGAAAGCCAAGTTAGCCAAATCAGGCTGCAGACCAATTTCCCTAAGGCCTTGTGTGTCCTATGCAAACAATGAAGCTTTAAAACAGCTATTGAACTAGTTTGCAGCCAGAACTGGTCAGAATTTTTTTTTTGACTGAATGTATTTTCTCCCAAAGTATGGTGTTATGTTGAAGCCAGCATTTTTCTTGGAGAGGCATTGTTTTCAGTTATGTGTTTGATGGGAATGTTTCTTAATTTTAAGCTTCTTTTGTCATTTCTGAAAAAAAAAAAAAAAGAAAGGTCAAGAAACCTTTACTCAGCCATGTGAATGCAGCTGTTTTGGTGCAGTTCAGTGTTCTGAAATCATATGGAGGACTCTGGTCCTCTAAATTCCAGCACAGAGCAAAAGCCTACCTCAGTGTCTCAGAAATTGCTGCAAAGTAAATCAGTGTGCCCCGACTGTGGTACAGCTTTGCTCCAGCATGGTTCAGTCTTAGAGGTCAAGGCAGAATGCCGTAAAAAATGGCTCATAAACCACCATAATTTGGGTCACGACCTGAGCATTTTTTGTTGTTATGGGATCATAGTGGTGGCCCTACTGCTCAGTTTTCTGGTTCCTGATGAAATACATCTTTTTTCTAAACTGAGCTCTAGAGTTTCATCTAGAACTTTGCCATTCCCAAATCTCAGACATTGGCTCACCCACACGGTGGGTACTGGGTCTTCTGGGTGGTAGTGTAAGCAGTGATGCTCCTTCCTCCATGGCTGCAGTGAGAGCAGGATGTTGCTGGGGAGGCAGCGTTTCATGATGTACTCTGAGAAGGAAGATGCTGGTGTGCAGGGGTGGAGGTAGATGGTCCATGAGCCCAAGGTCAGTGTGCTTGGCGGACTGAGCTTCCAGTAAGTCCCTCTCATCCATCATGCTCCTGGCCTCTTTCTCCTGTGATTTCCCCACCTGGTCTCCCAACAGGCCTGAACTCTTGAAGGTGGAGGCAGCCACCCATCACAATGCATGTGGGCATGCTCAGGAGAGAAGGGTCTTTGAATATAAGCGAAGAAAATCTGGTTTCCCTGCAGCTTTTCTGCTGCACAGATGGGTTTGGCTTCGATCCTCTGTCAGGGTGGGCATCAGGCCCTTCATCTAGACTTGAAAGCTGTATATGTAGAGGTGTAGGGAGCATAGTTGAAATTCCTGAAGTCCTTTTTGAGCTCAGTGTACATAAAGGGGTGGGAAGCCTCTTCCATGTCTGCATGGCAGTTGCTGAACTGTTCTGAGCTGAGGGTACCTTCTATAATGAATTGCTACTCCTCCACCCTTGACTGCATCCAAATAGATAGAACAATGCTGTGGTTTAAGATATTTGATCTGTGTAAAAGCCCATGAAGAGGAGCTGGGCTTGCAGAACACAACAGAGTCTAAGTCCGCAGGAAATTGTGTTCATGTTGCACCAGCTTTGCATCGTGCTGCACATCTGATGAGGCAGCAGTCAGGGCTGTGTGTTTTTGGTGTTTCCTATTGATTTCCTCCTCTCTCCATCCCTTGTTTGTTATTCAGAGCCTGCCCTTCTGACCTGTGCTGGACGGATGGTTGTTTTCCAGAAGGGGGATGTGGCACCACGTGGCTGCGTTACTGTTTGTCCCGCTGCTGCTGGCTTGTTAGGCAGCAGCTGGCAAGTTAAGTAAAACTTAATCCCGCTGGTGGCTGCCGTTGGAAATTTTTGGACCAAATCCTTTTGTAAAGGCTTTTTGGAAGGCGTTTCAATAAGGTACAAATAGGGGAATTAGTCTAATCTCTGTGACTTTGTCTGCTTTGTCCATGTGCTTATCTGTGTAATGCCATGGTGGCCTTAGGAGAGAGTGTGAGCTTTTGGGCTATGAATATCACTGTCTCCAAGGACTGCATTAGTTTGCAGAGCTGAAGCATTAGTGTTTCCCTGAGCCCTAAAGCTCTTAATTTTGCTTGTTTCCATCGCCGTGTTGTTACTACTGTAGCACTAATATTAAATCCATCCAGGAATGGGCTGGAACTCTCGGGAGGCTTTGGCAGGCAGAGATGCCTGGTGCTGACCTTCCTGTGCCGTGTAATTCTGTATCGCAGTGGAGGATTGGGACTGCTGTGGTTGTTGTATCAGTTATTTATTAAAGGCAACATGCCAGAGGCGTTGTTTTTCCAGTCACAGCTAGCTATGGAAGGCAGCAGAAGCAGCATTTGGGTACCCTACTCCACTAAATCCTTTGTGGTGATTATCTCCTCACGGGGGTATCTGTCTTTGCATCTTGTTGTCTAAAATTTGTTAGGATGTTAGAGCTGGAGGAAGAGGATGCAGTGTGAGCAGTGACTGAGTTGCTGCAGTGGGAGTCCGGCCTTCTGGTCCTGGCTGAAGACAGAAGCTGAAGAGGGAAAGGCTTCCTCACATGACTTGGAGCAAAGCTCTGTTTCTGGGAGATCTGTCACTGGTTGCTGTCTGGGAAGGTCTTTTCTCTGCTGGTTTTTGACCTGCCCTCAGGGTTTGGAGAGGATTTTATTTGCTACGTGGCTCCTCTGATCGCTGGCAGTTGTCTCTGTGATAGGCTGGGAGTTCTGGGTCTGGGTAACAGAGTTTGTGGACTTTTCCTTGATGGCTGGTGGCTGCAGGCTGGTTCTGGGGACCCCGAGATTCTGCCAGAGGGGTCTGTGTTTCAGGAGCTTTGTCTCTGCATGGATTATTATAGCAGGGAAGCTGGTGTTAGCACAGTAACCTGCCCACGCCTGGGCTTCAGCTCTTTCCCTCAGTATTACTCTGGCCACCTACTTACGGTCTTTTTGTGTCTCATGATCTGCAAGCAAATAGGTTGTCCCCTGTACACTGCATTGTGCTGTGCTGCTGTTGTTGTCAGCCAGAGCAGTGTCAGCAGCAGGTGACAACCATGGCTTGGTGGCCTGATGCCATCAGAGCAGGGAGAAAGTTGCTGCAGTGCCGATGGCTGTTGCCTGGTTGGCCCCAGGGTGCAGCAGCTTCTCAAACTGAAGCTTTTTCCAGAAGCTGTGATGGATATGCAAACTCCATACTAGTGTTTGCATACAGCTAACCAGCTGTCCCAGTTCATTCAGCCCTGCCTAGATCAACCAGTATGTTAGTGCCATTCACACAGAGACTTGCCTGTGGGCCCAGCTGGGGCTGTGCCGTACTGGAAATCCATATAGGGCCTCAATGCATGAAGTCTTGATATTGCACTGTGTTCATCTGAATTTTCTTACTGGTTTTTCTAGCTCTTAGAAGGGTGGATTTTCATGGTTCTGGCTGCAGAGCTGAGTCCCTTATGGCAAACCTGCCTTAGACGTAGAGCTGGTAAATGTATCTTTAGGTCCTGAAGGGGGTCCTGTGAGGTGAATTTTTCTTCTAGATTAGAAGTATGTTGTTTAAGCTGGGGCCAAAAGGTCAGACTTGGGAAAACTCTAAGACTATTCCTTGTCTAGTCATCCTGGAAGTGTCAGGGAACTTGGAGGATGTCAACATCTGCATCAGTTTAGGGTAAGCTATGGGTTTCCTTGGGGCAGTTCCAAATTAACACAGAGGTATGTAACATCTCTGACAGTGTGCATGATGTTGAAGCTGGGTCTGACTCAGCTGTGACATGTAGAAGGGTTTGTAGCTTTGAGGTGGAGACTGTATCTGGCCATGTTGACTGTAGGGTCCAGCTGTGCTCCTGGTTGGTAAACACATGGTGCTGGTACTAAGTGTTTGTGGTCACTTTACATGTAACTTACAGGAGAGATGCTTCAAGGGAACTTGATGTCAATATTGCAGATAATTAGGAAGCTCAAAATCAGGGTGGTCTTGTAACTTGACTTACCAGCAGATCCACAGACACAGGAAATGGCCCTATTGCAGTAATAACATGTGATGAGCATTTCTGGGCTGCCTTTGGGAACAGTTAATGTGTAGAATGACCAGTTCGACACAGTTACCAAGCTCATGGGATATTTACATATTTGTAGACAGGTTGTGCGGCCTTCCACTGCACTCTTCCGTCCTTGAAGGACATGTGATGGTGATTTCTGGAGGTCAATGGCCATTATCCAGTGTTTGGTGCAGTTGTCAGAGACAGCAGGTGGAAGGTTTTGCATGGTATGTGACAGGGTCAGGCCCGGGAGTTCACAGTGTCAAGGAAAAGCAACAGTTGAACCTGGTGCTACGGCAGTATAAAACACTGTCCTCTTCTAAACTGAGGGGAAGCTCACCTTCTTGTTGAAAAATAAGATGATTGCTGGTGTAGAGGTGAGTCCTGGTAGGACTTGAGGTGAATTCTGTACGTGGGAACTATGAAGACTTTCAATTTACAGTAAAGTATTGGGTTCTACTGTAGGGCTTTCATCTGCTTTCAGGACCTCTAGTTGAGTAAGTTGTGTGCCAGCACATGCTTGGTTTGGTTAGGACTGGAGCACCTTTCTTGTCTCTTTCTTCAGCAGTTGAACAGTATTTGCATGCTTGCTGGATTGCTGGCTGGAGGGCAAGCCTGGCTGGCCTGGTGAAGGATGCTTGGTAGGTTACTTGTTGTATTCAAGGGTTTGGGCCTATGTCTTGGATGGAGTTTGGTGAATAAGACTGGTGTTAGTGAAATTGATGAAGTATATAAAAGGCTACTAAAACGTAATTTATTTGCTAGTTTTTTATACAGGGCATTTTTTGGACCATCCACCGCATGACGCCATCAAAAGCAGATGAGGAAGAAAAAGAATATGTGTCCCTGGCCTAGCAATGGTCAGAAAAGCTTCTTATGAGTGTTCAGACTCCTCATGCTCTCTTCTGCCTCCTGCATTTTAGGACCAGAGGGATGTAGTATCAGTGTTTGCCCATATTTCAGAGTACTGCAATAACTTGGGATCAGGGACAGAGTTCTGTCTTTGCCACCATGCAGCTGTTGTGACACTGAAAAGCTCTTCTTTGCATGAGTCCTTTTCATTGTCTTTGGCAAATGTTTTGTGGTAGAAGTTAGTTGTGAGCTTTATTAACTGCCTGTTGGCTTTATGAGGGTTCTCTGTATGTCTTACAGACCCAGTTAGCAGAGCTGTTGCTGATGGCAGCCCAGTTGGATGTGTAGAGTAGGTGCAGCCATCTACAGCCTGTCATGCTTCAAAACCCCTTCCCATTGGGTAGGAGGTTGAGCTGGTTTCCTGGGGAGACTCTTGCAAAATTGTTTGTGCAAGGAGAGAGTAATGTGAGCTGGTCAATGTCTTGAGGACAGGACACATGTGGAGGCTGCTTTGTCATCTCCTCATGGAGATCTGTCATTAAATTAAATTAATTATTAACATAATGGGAGGAAATGAACCTTGCTCCTCTTCCCCACATACATCTGCCTTGGTCTGTGTGGTCCCAGACCTGCTCTGGAGGTATCTGGCTGGCAGAAGGGTGCTCCTAGAGCATAGGGCTGGTGCTGGGCAGGGCCTCTGTGCTGGCAGCCCTTGACGAGGAGGTGCTGGTGAGCAGACTGCTCTGTGCTTCCCCAGGTGTGGAAGTCCAAGCTTTCAGACTTTGTTTCCCACCCTCCCCCTCTTCCCAATTTCCCCCTCTTCTCCTCTCCTTGCTCTCCCGCTGAGTTGATGCTTTTCCAGGAATGAGCTGTACTGCTGGCCCAGCACATTCCACAGCAGCAGCGCTTTCTTGGCAGGAGCCTCGCTTGCTGTTAGAAAAAGCAGGACTGACTTGGTGTCCCTCAGCTGAGGGCCAGAAAAGGAAGGCCTGGTCTTGCATTCCTCATGGTGCATGCAGAGCCTTCACAGGCGTCATGGCCTTCTCCCTTGTTTGTGGTGTCTGTGCAAACATCACACTGTCCCCCAGCAGCTCTTGGGGCTCTTTACAGCTCCTCACGGGTCGTCTTAATCAGTGTGAAGTCCCTGCACATTGCAGGGGAGGCTGTTGCTCTTCTAGCCAGCCTAGAAAGGGAGGAGTGACTTCTCACTCATGGGGAATTGCAAGGAGCTCCCTGTGGGGCCCAAACACCTCATTCACAAGCTTCTTGATAAGCTGGTGTTCTGTCCTTTGCGTTTTGTTACCAGCAGTAGGCGGATAAACCCTTTGTCCACCTCTGCACTTTCTTCACCTCTCTGCCTTTCTCTCGTGGTCATGAGCTGGTGTTTTGCAGCTCTGCCTTGTGGGCTCTTTCTGCTGTCTGTGTCCAGATGGAGCTAAGTGTCACAGCAGACCAACCCTCCTTCCTCTGGTGCGCTTGCTGTCTCACAACATTAGTGTGAACCACAGCAACCACATCAGGATTTTACGTTGTCTCACACATCTCTCTAGCTGGGGCCTCTTTGGGCCTGTTTCCTCTCCCACCCTGAATACAAGCCCAGCTTTTGGCCGCTGTTATTATTTCTGTGGAATTGTCTCCATTCCCTGAAGGTCATTTCTGCAGATGTTTTACCTCAAATCTTTTTTTCTCACAGTGAGTCCCTGCACTTGTCTTGTATCTTTGTGTTGGGCTGTGCAAGCTTTTAGTTATTGAAGAGCTGAAATTGGGCTAGCAGGGTGAAGAGCTTGACTTGACTTCTGCTGGAAGTTCCCGTTTGTCCTGATTTCCAATTCAAAGAGACTGAAAGTGTTACTGAACCTTCGGGGGCCTGCAGAATGCTTCCTTTGATGATGTCTGTAAATGTCCTTCCGGAGGTTGGAAGCATCGCTTGGGCAGGGCAGGATTAATTAGCGTGGAGGTGCCTCCTGCAGTCCCCATGCAGCTTCCTGCTGCCAGTCGGTCGGTGGAGGACAGGCCTGTCGGGCTTGTTTGCAGGGCAGGGCTGCAGCCAGATGGTCACTCTGGGATCAAGGCAGGAGGGGCCGCCAGGGCTCTTCGCTCACCGTGAAATCAGTCTGTAGCTTTGCTTTGATAAGTGCTGCTCCTGGGCAGGCTTCTGAGCCTGGGTGGCTCCTTCCTAAATGCCATTCCTTTTCCAGTCTTCGGACCAGGTGAACAGGAGGTCTGATCTGTCTTCTCCCACCCAGTGATGTCTGTAGGACTGAGCACAGGTCCAGCTGGAGCCAAGCATCGCCCAGACCTAGAGACTCTGCTTGCCCTGGTGTTTGTCCAGTGGAGTGATTGCAAATGTATTGATGAGGGATTCTCAGGGAAAACAGTTGGTATTTTGGATGTCTGTTCAGCCCTTGTGTGACTGACCACGGGGAGAAAGCACAGCAAGCTGGGAGGCTGTGGGGCAGCAGAAGTGAGCATGGTTGAGGGAGGCTCTGGGCCCATAGCAGGGGCCGTTCCTGCACAAACGCAGAGGTGTGTTACTGTGGTAGTAGGACAGCTGCTAACAGATCATTTGTGCTTCTCAATTCTTGAAAGGTAGGACACTGTCCAGGTAAGGACAGTGCCGCAAAGGAGCTTATGTTCACGTGGGCTGCAGGGACAGACAGGAGGACAGCAGCTCCTCTGGGGAGGAAGGTCTGACAGAACGAAACCATCTACAGATCTGCATTTCCCTTTTTCCCTTGTGCTGCAGCATAGAGGAACAGTGCGGAATACTCTGTCTAGGGGCTTGGAAGGGAAATTAAATGGGAGAGTGACAGTCTGTTTATGGTCAGAGAGCCCTTCTCACCCCAGTGTCATGCAATTTGTACTCCTCCTCTTTGCACAGGAGGTGAAAATACAGTGAGGGAGACCCCAAGAGTGCCTTGACTTACAGAGACAGACAGCTGAAATCCTCTAATCCTGTTTGATGCATCCTGTTTGCCTGCAAAGCCCGAGGTCTCGCTGATACATGTGATCAGTGCCATGTGTATTCTTTGTTTGGGCCTGTAGCCCTTGGGTGAATTGTATCCCCGTGGGAAGCACACATGTCGTGTCTGGGCTTAGTCTAACAGGCATGTATTTCGCATCTGAAATCCCAACAATTGTAGAGAATTGCCCTGTCCAGTTTTCTCTTCTGGTGAAATGGCTGCAGAGCTCATCTCTGTGGCCTCAGCATTATCTTGCTGAGGAGATGAGGATTTTGCTTTAGAGCCAGGAGCTGCTCATATTTGGGTGGTAAAATATGAAGGTGCTTCCTTTTGCTATGCAGCATTATTAATCTATGCAATCATTTGGAAGCAAGACATCCCTGCTGTAAAGGGAGTGTACAACGGGACTTGAAAATGAGATCACATTTCTAGTGTGTAAATCCGTGAAGCTTGTGCTGTTGGGTAGAAGTGTGTCCTGATGGCTTTTTGTTTGGTTAGGGATTTTTTCTTCTTTTGTGAGCTGTAGGAGATGGTGGCTGTTAAGGTTACAGAAATGACCAACCTAATTGTGCACTTCTGGAATGTTGTAACAGAAGATTGTTTATAATTGGATTTCTGTACTTTCCACTGTTGGAAAGAACCCTGCTGTTCTGTAAAGGTCTTTCCTCTTAATAATTGAACTAAACAGAGGAGATCATCTTACTTTTTTCATCTGCTCTACTAACTTTGCACCTTTTTAGTGTGAGGTTGTCACTGCTCAGTTGTCTTGTCAATCTTAGCCCGTTCCCCGTTTTTCGTCCTGGCCATCAAGCTGTCCAATATACTTGAGAGGTCTCCATCCCTGCCTCCCTTCTTGGTACGGACTCCTCTGATGCCAGATTCAGCTTTTGTGTTTGCCACCACATCTGTGATTTCTTCTCTCTGAGTATCCTCTCCACAGCAAGCCCTTAAATAGGCGAGTTGGGGGACAGGACTGCCAGAGACAAGCAGTAATTGCTGCTCCAGCCTGCCTCCAGATCTGGGCTTCAAATCCTGTGGAAGCCTTTGTCCATGTCTCTTGGATTTCTTCTTCCGCTGGGCTTGTATTACTCCATCAGAGCTCTTCGCAAGGACCTCGCTGTGGCTAGCGGATGCTGCTCAGGAGAGACCAGAGCTGGCTGAAGCTAGAAACTCGCTTGTATCCGCAGCCTCAGCCAGGCTGGAGGCCACCGAGGGGAAACGAGTAGGCTGGAACACAGCAGCTGCGCTGGTGATGTGTGCGCAGCCGGGGTCTGACACGGCACAGCCGTCTCCGCGGCTTGGGGTTTATGGCCTCCTTTCTCTCCTGTGCACACTCGCTTGTTCCCCACCTTCCCTTCATTCCTAGGACATGACTCTGTGATATAAAATACCCTCTAATTTCCTGAGCCGGGCTGGAACTCCCCGGAGAAAGCAGCGTCTGCCTGCCTGTCCCTCACCCGCCTCTTGCATCCATGTTCCAGGCTGCCAGCTGCTCCCGCCGGCAAGGCAGTGGGAGGGAAACTGGGAGCGTGGCATCTTCCCAGGCCGTGGGGAGAGGGTCTGCTGGCTCCAAAGGAGGAGCTGGTGGGAGGGTAGGGATGGAGCCAGGGTTGGAGCTGGGTTTCCTTTGCTTCCCTCCCTGCTGCTGGGGTTGTCCCTTCCCCTCCCCCCGCTGCATGGGAGCAGATGTGCTGCTTGTGTCAGCCCTGGCAGCCCCCTCCGCACACCCCAGCCGGGCTCCTGCACAGCCAAAGCCTCGTCCCCTCCTCCTCTTCTTCCTCCTCCTCCTCCTCCCCCTGGCTTGGCCCCGTGTCACTGGGGATGGCGGTGGAATCATCCGCCCACTCGGCCTGCCTCCCCTGTAACCCTCCCTCCCTCCTCCCTCCCGCAGGTCTCTTTGTTGGAAAATTCGAGGCAGATGAGTGCCGGGGAGCGCTGGGCCTGCGGGCCAGGCGCTGAGCTGCAGCTTGGCCTCGGCATGTCTGCTGGCCCCAGGATGGGAAGGGGACCGGTGAATGCCCGGCTGCAGGGTGATTCTCTGGGCAGGGCAGCGGCACCGAGGGTCCTGGACTCGCACTTGCCTGGGCAAGGCTCGGGTCGCTTCCACATAAAAGGGTTTTTTCCTGGCCACCATTCTTAGCCGTGTTGTACCCAGCCCCCATCAGGACATGGGAACATTCAAAACCTGACGGTAAACTCAAAGCAGTCCCTCTGAAGTCAGCCTTGGGCAGATGTTTTCCCTGGGCTCTGGTGGCTCCAGCCAAAAGCAAAGGCTTGGTGAGAACCGAGAGAGCCTGAACTCCTCCTGGGTCTGTTCTTTCAGGATTCTCGGGGTCAGACCCCATCAGGTGGGGGCTGTTCTCAGCACATTTACAGGATGATTTTCCCTGCCAGCACATCCGCGGGACAGTTTCATCTCATGGCTGCCTCCCCGTTCAAGCGCGGAGCAGAAACGTGGCACTGCTCACAGCTCCCCCAGAGGCTGCTCGCTCGGTGGCTTCTGACGTGTGAACCTGCGGTCGTGTCCGTGCGAGAAGTGTGACTGGAAGAGTGGTGAGAGGTGGGAGGAGGAAGGCTGCAGCTCGGGCTGAGGCTGGAAAGGAATGGAGGAGGAAGGCTGCAGTTCAGGCTGAGGCTGGAAAGGAATGCAGGGCACGAATAGCTGGGGTGGTGCGAGGGGTGACAGATGTGAGCAGCGCTGCAGAGATATTCCTGCTCGGCATGTGCCTGACTCCAGCACTATCAGTTTTTGCTCTGTGGAGTCTAAATATATAATCCATTGTGCTCTGGCATCTGGGTGATAAATAATGTAGTGGCTGGGGAAGGAGGGAGAAAACTGCTCCGGGGTGGAGCTGACCCCTGGGATGTCTGGGGCAGCCGCAGGGTAATAAGAGTGAGGAGGGACCAGCTCTCAGGACAGAGGGAGCTTGTTCTCCATCAGGCATTGCAGCTGAGGCTGAATGGGCGGGTCTTGGGGTTGGTTTCCTCTGTCCCCACTGAAAGTGGAATAGTTGACTTGTGCTGAGCCGTTGGTCACCTTGGCCCAGCAAATACATCACCCTGTCCCTTCACCCACAGGCAGGGCTCTGTGTCCCTGAGCAGGCAGCATGTAGCACTGAAAATTGGCTCTGCCTGGAGTTCTCTCTAGGAATTGGATGCCGTCCAGGCTGCTGGCGACAGTATGAATGGATGCTAGTGCAGCCAGGGCAGGGTGCATGTGTGTGTGCACTTGGAAGTGAGAAGATGACAACTTGCCTGCATTGGAAAGGGCTGGTGTGGGCACCAAAGAGGATGGGTCCCGAGGGGACTGCCTGTATTTGACGTTCATCTGGGCTGCAGGGGCTTTGGGCAGAGGCTGGCACAGAACATGCTGAAGAAGCATTAAGCTAGCAGGGTTTTAATCCATCATCACTGCTCCTTTCCTGCTTTTCCTGCTTCTCCATCTGTGCAAGAGGAATTAACACACATCCTGGGAGTGGATTAGACTGCTCAAACCATGACCTCCTCATCTGTGCCTTCTGGGGATGGGTAGCCTTTGTGCAGTCCCTTTGCTGGCTCTCCAGTTTTGTCAGGGGTTGTGAGTGCCAGCTGCCAGCAAAGGCGACGTGCTGCCTTTCACCCCGTGGGACAGCCCTTCGCTGAGCGTGTGTGACACCGGCGCAACCAGTGGGGCTGGCAGGGTGGAGCGAGCCTGCTCCCCGGGTTTAGGCTTCCAGCACTGTTCATTTACCTTTTGCTGATGCCCTGTGAGCGTTGCCAAGCCTTGTGTTCTGTTTTCGGGGACAGTTGGGGCAGCTGTTGGCACACCAGGGAGCGCAGCCAGGAGCCCGGAGCACCTATTTCTCCACGCCCCAGCATGCTGTGACTTGATGGCACTCTGGGGCAATGGGTCACAGCTCTGTGTCCCACCTTTGCATCCTCTTCGATTCTCCGTGAGTTTGGGACTGGCTTGGGGACCCTTCAGAGCTGTGTTAGATACTTATAATCTACTTACTTTTAATACATAATTTCTCTTGGTTTCACATTCTTTACTTTGTTCTCTTTCTGTTGGATTCCCCCCCCCCCATAATTTATTTACTATTTAGTTACTCCATATTTTAAGCATAGTATGTGTCAAGCTACCTTAGCTGTAGCTTGGAAGGGGGAACATAGTATCACAAACTAATTGTAATATATCTTTGTATTAAGTAAGAGTGCTTGAAATGTTGTCATTGGGTAGAAAAGGAAACAAGCTTTTTAAAGCCTATTTTGGTATTTGATTTATCAAAGATAGTAGTAATTGAATCTTCTGAATTCAGAAGTTGTTTTGATTGCAGGTTCTCTGTGGAAAAAGTATTTAGAGGTCCAGTGATATTTAAAATTAAAAAAATAAACTTTCTTTCTCCAAAGAAAACATTTTTTTTTACTCCTGGGAAAAAACAAAGTTAGTGCTTCTTTCACTGTGAAGGCTGATAATAATGTAGCTGTTTGTGTAATGCAGGGACGTGACTTTATGGCACAACTATAAAGCTTGAAGTGATGTTGAAATATTATGTATGTAATTAAAAAGCAACAGTAGCATTTGGTAGGCAGCATGTTTAATGTATTTCACTTTCATCTATTAGAAGTCTCTGGCATAGTTTGTGATTCTTTCAGATCATTTTAAAGAGGCTTAAATTACGTATTTCTTAAGAAATAAGCAAACTGGTGGAAATATGTCTGCTGGAAATACAGTACAGCAGAAACAGTCTGGGAGGTTGCTGGAGTATGTGGAAGAGCTTCCTGATACAGCGGGTGAGGGAGGCAGCTGGAGAAGGCACCCACTGGACCTCTTTGTGAACAGAGAAGAACTAATGGGTGATGTGATGGCTGGAGGCTGCCTTATGCACACCAATCACAACATGATAAGAGTTTTTGATTCTCAGAGAAGTAAGGAGGGGGGTCAGCAGAACTGCTACCTTGAACTTGCAGAGGGCGGCCTTTGGCCCAATTAGGGCCTTGGTTGACGGAGTCCCTTGAGAGGCAGTCCTGAAGGGCAAAGGAGCCCAGGAAGGTTGGTCATTCTTCAGGAAGGAAATCTAAAAGATGCAGGAGCAGGCCATCCCTATATGCTGAAAGACAGGCCAGTGGGGAAGAAGAATGGCCTGGCTGGGCAGGGAACTTTGGCTCAAACTCAGGAAAAAAAGCATTTTACCTTTGCAAGAAGGGGGAGGCAACTCAGGAGTGCTACAAGGATGTTGTGAGGTTATGCAGGGAGAACTAGAAGGGCCAAAGCCCAACTGGAACTTATCTGACTGCTCCTGTAAAAGACAATTAAAATGTTCTTACAAATAATGTCAGCAACAAAAGGATGGCTAAGGAGAATGTACATCCTTTATTGGATGTGGGGGGAAACAGTGACAAATGATGAGGAAATGGCTGGGGTACTTATCGTCTTCTTTGCCTCAGTCTTTAATAGTAAGATAGCTGTTCTCAGGGTGCCCAGCCCTCTGAGCTGGGAGACAGGGACAGGGAGCAGAATGAAGCCCATGTAATCCAAGAGGAAATGGTCAGCAACCTGCTATGCCACTCAGACACACAAAAGTCTACGAGGTCAGATGGGATCCACCCAAGGATCCTGCAGGAGCTGGTGGAAGTGGTCACCGAGTCACTCTGTCATTTACCAGCAGTCCTGGTCAACCAGGGAGGTCCCAGGTGACTGGAATTTGGCAAATGTCATGCCCATCTACAAGGAGGGCCAGAAAGAGAAACCAAGGAAACTACATGCCTGTCAGCCTGACGTCAGTGCCAGGGAAGGTCATGGGGCAGATTATCTTGAGTGCCATCATGGGGCATGTGCAGAACAGGCGGGCAATCAGACCGAGCTGGCATGGGTTTAAGAAAGGTAGGTTCTGCTTGACCAACCTGATCTCCTGTGACAACGTGGCACGGTTAGTGGATGAAGGAAAGGCTGCGGTTGTTATCTGCCTGGGCTTCAGTAAAGCCTTTGACATTATTTCCCACAGCATTCTCCAAGAGAAACTGGCTGCTCATGGCTTGGACAAGTGCACTGTTTCCTGGGTAGAAAACTGGATGGTGGGGCCCAGGAGGACGTCAGGAATGGAGCTACATCCACTGGCTGCTCACAGTGGTGTTCCCCAGGGCTCAGTACTCGGGCCAGTCCTATTTAAAATCTTTATCAACGATCTGGTCATGGGGATTGAGGGCACACTCAGTTCACAGATGACTAAGTTGGGTGGGGGTGTTGATGTGCTGGAGGGTAGGACCGCTCTGCAGAGAGATCTGGACAGTCTGGATCGACAGGTCAAGGCCAGTTGTATGAGGTTTGACAAAGCCAAGTGCTGGGTCCTGCACCTGGGTCACAACAACCCCACACAGCTCTGCAGGCTGGGGGAAGGCAGCCTGGAAAGCTGCCTGGTGGGAAAGGACCTGGGAGTGCTGGTTGACAGTGGCTGAACATGAGGCGGCGTATGCTCAGGTGGCCAAGAAGGCCAACGGCATCCTGGCTTGTGTCAGCAGTAGTGTGGGCAGCAGGACCAAGGCAGTGACTCTCCCCTGTACTTGGGACTGGTGAGGTCACACCTTGAACCCTGTATTCAGTTTTGGGCCCCTCACTACAAGGCAGACGTTGAGGTGCTGGAGCATGTTCAGAAAAGGGCAACAGAATTGGGGAAGGGTCTGGAGCACAAGTCCTGTGAGGACAGGCTGAGGGAGCTGGTGGTGTTTAGTTTGGAGAAAGGGAGGCTCGGAGAGGACCTTATCACTCCCTATAACTCCCTGAAAGGAGGTTGTAGCCATGTGAGGATTGGTCTCTTCTCCCAAATAGGAAGCAACAGGACAAGAGGAAATGGCCTCAAGTTGTGCAGGGGAGGTTTTGGTTGGACATTAGGAACATTTCTTCACCAAAAGGGTTGTCAAGCACTGAAACAGACTGTCCAGAGGAGTGGCGGCGTCACCATCCCTGGAGGTATTTAAAAGTTGTGTAGATGTGGCACCTGAGGACATGGTTTGGTAGTGGCCTTGGCAATGCTTGAGTAATGGTTGGACTTGATGATCTTAAAGGTCTTTTCCAATCTAAATGATTCTATGATTCTATGATATGCACCTGAATTTTGGTTTTACTGATTAAAACATGAACTGGGGGATGAAACAGCTGCATGCACATAGAAAGGCTGTTCTGCCTTTGGCTTCTCTTCAGGCTGCCAATCATGGCTGTGGGCATAGGAACCTGTGGCCTGGCAGCAGGAGAGAGCTCCATGCCCAAGCCTGGGCTGTCCATCTGGGAAAGTCTCTTTTTCCTTTGAAGACCTGATCCTAGCTCTAACTGCCTCCTCTCCCCTCTGCAGGGTGGTGAAAGAAGAAATCTCGGATGACAATGCCAAGCTTCCCTGCTTCAACGGCCGGGTGGTGTCGTGGGTAAGCAAGCCCCTTGCTTCGGTATCTCTCAGCCTGTTTGTGCCCTCTCTGAAAAACACCATTTGGATGTGGAGTGCCAAGTAAGGCTCAGGGACTGCTCGGTACTGTTGGTGTGCTGGCTGCTCACAAAGCTGATGAGCTGGATCCTCACGCTCCAGTCCCTCAGCTGGAGAGGGGGCTCCGTGATGCTGGGTCCCCTGTGCCAGGGAAGATGTGGGATACCTCTACGAAGAGCTCACGGTAACTGATGCCTGGCAGAGATCATGGTCGTGGCCTGTCCACAGCATAACCCCTGTGCCCCTATGGCAGGGTCAGCTTTCCAAGGAAAGTCCCGCTCCAGTGACTGGCGCAAAGGGCTTAAATGACTTTAGTGCTGGTGAAGCGGACTGGATTTGACTGCCCTGAAGACTAAAGGTACTGCCTGGGCAGCTGCAGGACAAGCTTTTCCCTCAGTACCATGCCATGCACACGCTCTGTTCCCTGCCCGCATGCTTCCCTCTTTCCCCACGGGGACCCTCCATTAGTGGGGGGAGAATCTCCACAGCCCATCATCCAGTTTTCCCTCTGCTGAGCTGCAGTTTGTGCTAATGGGAATGTGTGGATCTGCACCAGGAGCAGAGCCAAGACTCGAGTGCCTTTTTCTAGAGACCTCTAAACAGACCCTGAACAATAAAAATCCTCTGCAAATCAGGCTAGGTCAGACCTAATTCTGCTAATATCTCTGCCCCAAACAGTGACGGGGTGGGCAGGTACCCTACTGCCGGCACGGCTGCCGCTGGGATTCCAGCCAGGGGAGCAGGGTGCAGGCTGGAGCAGGGTGGAAAGGCTGTGCTGGGCTGCCACACAAAGAGCCGGGGCCGGATGCCTGTCGTCCTCCCTCTAGTGGTTACCCAGGACCTTCGGAAAACAGCCTATGTCCGGCTCTTGGCCACCACACATTCCTCTGCATCCTCTGCATCCATCCTGCTGCTGCTGCTGCATCTGCCCTAAGATGTCTCCCTACCCCACCCTTTCCAGCTGCTTTTTGCTTTCACCTTCCCTATGGGGAGTATCAGAGTCTCTAAATCCGTTCCCAGTGCTCCTTTTTTATGTGGTGTGCTTTTCCTTGTGATCCATGTATCCATGCAGCTGCTGGCTTTCCTCGTAGAGGCTCTCTGGTTGTTCAGTGTGAGTGGCACAGATCTGGTGTGGGTCTGTCTGGTGTGACCACCGTGCTGCTGCTCTGCTGGGCTGGATCCTTGCAGGGAACTTGTGCCCAGAGTGAGCATCGCTACCAGCTCTTGCGCATGAAGGGTCATGGCAGTCCCAGAGGCCTTTGTGCACCTGATAATCCCTTTTTCTACCTCTGCTGGGAGTCTCCTAGTCCATGGGTGGTTTGGTGGCTGAGAGGGGGCACTTGCTTTGCTGCTGCTGACAGACAGGCTGGGTGGGATGAGGCTATTTTAGGAACTCAGTACTAATTTTAGCAACAGGAAAAGACGGGGGCTTGAATCCAAGTGAGTATTTCCTGACAGTGTAAGAGGCAGGAAAAGTGCAGGATGGTTATCAAAACCTTCCTGGGAGGAAATCCCAGCCTTAGGAGTGTTAGAGGAAGACAACATCAATCCAGCCTGTTTGGGAACACCCCTCAACTCTCCTCAACTGCTGTTTGACAGCTGCCTGTGGCTAGTTCCCTCTGCCCAGATCTATTTACTTGATGTTGCCTTGAGATTTTCAAGCAGAAAGTGTTATATGACTTTTCCCTAGGCAATACTGGCCACTTTCAGCATCTTTTCTACTTTGTGCTCCCAGGCAGTGGCTGTCAGAGCAGGGATATGGCCCTCAGGGAGGGGGATGTGTCCTGGGAAGACAAGTCACCAGGAAGGTGCCAGGACCAGAGCCAGGCATGTGCCTGGGGCTTGCTGGAGGGAGCAAAGCTGGCCTGAGCATGAGACAAGAGCTGCTTAGACAGTTGTGAGAGCAGGAGCCGTTGGGCTTGTCCTGGGGCTTGTGGGACGGGCTCTGCAGCTTTTGACACCCGAGGCTGCTCTCTGCCCTGTCTGCTGCCTTGGCTCCAGCTTTTTCAGGGCTGCCCTGTCTTCCTTGCCCCAGCTATATCCCTGTCTCTGTTACCAATGTCTCTGGAAGTAGACTTCTCATCTCCTACGCTCATGATGATCTGTGGGGTCCATCCCCCCCTTTTGAGGGTTTCCCCAGGTCCTGAAGATGGGCAGGGCACAGCTCATTCATGCTGGGAAGCACTCAAGACCTGTATAAATGAGCTGTGCCTCTAGCATCTGAGTTGGCACCTGCTCTTGGCTCCATGCAGATGTGGTTCCCTCACCAGCAAGCAGTAGTACTGCCTCTGCATTTACACTGGGTATTATGGTTTGGACAGCAACTATCAGCTTTTTTCCAGCCTATGTTTCATGTTTCTTCTGTCCTGAGCAACAGTGGGTATCTCTCACCTCTGTTAGATACTTTCTGGGCCCTATCACCTCTGCTCTGGAGGTCCCCAAATGCCCCTGTGAAGAAAGAGGCTTTTTGTTGCTTTCTTTCTTGGCCTTATTTGGATTAGCCCAGTTCATTACAGCTTGAAAGTAAGGGAGAATGCAAACCTGGACAAGGAGCAATGTTGGGAAACAGCTCATTTGGGCTATCCTCTGTTTCATTCCACTGGTGAGCCCGTGGCTCCTGGGAGAGTCTCCAGCTCATTCCCTGAGCCCTGAAATTGGTGGTTTATTATAGAGCCAGAATCATGGATGTTGGTGTGCCTGGGCTGCCCCACAGCATGACTGGTATATAGAGTCTCTGGGGTTTAACAATTTCTTGAATTTCTGCACTAGGGAATCTGTTGAGCATCTCAGGGATTGGCTGAAGGTTGTGCTCAAGCCAATAAGCTGAACACAACCTGTAAGTTTGTAATGGAAGCCAGAAAAAGAGCCTGTTTCAAGAGTCTATTTCAAAGCCAGCCTTGTCCCTGAGCTCTGTTACCCCCAGCATCTGAGGGTTGGGAAGGTGAAAGTCCTGTTGGGTCCCACAGCTTGAAGGCAGAAGTGTAGAGGCTGCTGGAACTGAGGAAAGGAATGACTCGTAACTGCCTTTTCCAGTGTGAGAACTGGGGGAATCCAGTCCCTGCTGCAGGATATGTGCTAAAGGTTACCTGAGTGTATGATGAGGATGTGCAGGTGATGTCAGAGTGTCCAAGCATGGCTGTCACCCACCCAGGCTTCACTGCTGGGTCAGGAATTCCTGAACCACAAATAGCCAGTGTCTGGGAAGGCCTCGAGGGGGAATGTTGCTACATGCTTGGCCTGTTCGGTACCTGCTCCTGGGCATCTGCTGTTGTCAGCTGCCAGAGATGACATCCTGGGCCAGGCAGGCTTTTGGCCAGCTCCTTTGGCCACTCTTATAAATGTTTTCTCAGTTTCCTTTTCTGTCTCTCGTCCCTCCAGCTGGTGTCTGCAGAGGGTTCCCATTCAGACGCTGGCTCGGTCTGTGCTGATAACCAGACAGAGCTGCCACCCTCCATGGAGCGCACAGGAGGAATTGGAGACTCCAGGCCCCCCTCTTTCCAGTAAGTTACGTGGACATCTGTTCTGGTTTCCAAGGAACACATGGTGCTTTTGCTGTAATGCAGACCAGTATCCCAGACCAGGCTGGGACACCCTTACCCAAATTGTCAGGGATGACAGCCAGCAAGGGGGGAAGAGAGTGGGGCTGGGAGCAGATTTGAAGTGGAACTGTATTATTCAACAAACAAGGGCATGCTGAAAATAGTGCAGGGAAAGAGCCAGCACCTAGTCCTTTGCCCTGCACTTGTAGGTGTGCTGTGATGGTTCCTGTCCCTCAAGAAGGAGACAGCTGATGGCTGGAACCTTGTGTTGGTCAGGACAGAGGTATAGAGAGCCTTGTCAAGTTGTTCCCTGTTGAACATATTTGTTGCTTTTATCTCATCACAGCCCTAACACTGGGGGCAGTCGGGAAAACTTGGACAATGAGACAGAGACAGACTCGGTGGTGTCGTCGCAGAGGGAACGACCTCGTCGGACAGATGGGCCTGAGCATGGTGAGTGTTGGTAAACATGGCGAGAGCTCTGCAGGGCATGGCTGGGGCACGGTGACAGCACCAGCTCTAGACTTGGGGCAGCTTTCTCTGCTCTGCAGAACCTTCCCAGCTTAGAAGGGCTATTCTATGGCTTTTAGAAGGGCCATAGCCTCACATTGGAGGCAGGAGCTAACACCTGTGTTACATCAGAGCTTAATGTTGGACCCTTTGGAGTCAAAGGAGATATCTCCTGTAGAAGCCTCAAGAGCAGGAGACGGTTGTGCCTCTGTCTTCTTAGGTGAGAAGCAGAGTGTGCTGCTTCTTGCTGTACCAAGGAAACAGCTGCAAGTCTTCCACAAGTTTAGCAGCATTGTTCCTACTGGCCCATCATCCTCTTCCTCATAGAAGAGGTATCCCATAGAAGATGGATCTGATCCCAGGGTAGACTGGGAGTTAGCTGGCACTAGACAGGATTGACTGATGGCCAGATTTGTTCTGAGGAGGTTGCCATGAGCCCTGCATAAGAGAAGGGTTTGTCTCAAGCCCACTGAGCCTTGTCTTTTCTCAGCACCCAGAGTGAATGGGACAGTGAAGGGAGAGCGGCGCCGAGATCTGGGCGGGTACGAGAGCTCCTCCACGCTCATGAGCAGCGAGCTGGAGACCACCAGCTTCTTTGATTCAGATGAAGATGACTCCACCAGCAGGTAGGAGACCTTGGGTCTTGGAGAAACGCTAACTTTCCCCTGACTTCCAGAACGGAGAGATGCCTTTGCAGGGCACAGTAGTCCTGGGCTCAGACCTGCTTCTGTCTCACCCAGAAGCCCCCTCTGCTGTTGTTTATCCCTGATGTGCATGTTCTCCCCTCTGCCCCTGCAGTCCTCTACTCCCTGTGCCGTTTCTATGGCTCTCTTGCTGCCAGAGCCACCACTACGGCAGTAGAAGTGCTGACTCTTGCTTTTGCCTGCAGGTTTAGCAGTTCAACAGAGCAAAGCAGTGCTTCCCGTCTAATGAGGAGGCACAAGCGACGCCGGCGGAAACAGAAGGCTCCACGCATTGAGCGGGTACCCAGGGAGGGGCTGGGTATCCTGGGGAGGGCAATGCAGGTCAGGGTGGGCTCTCAGGGATTCAGCCGTTTTTGCTGTGGGCACGGCTTCGGATGGGTGTCCAAGTACTGAGACTTCAAAAAGTGCTATGAACCTTTTCCAAGCCAGTGTAGCCTCAAGAGGTGGGACCACGGGCCTTGTCCTGGCTGTAAAGAGGTCATAAGGACCATGACTGATGTTCTCTGGCTCTGCAAAGCTCCCAGTATAAGACTGGAGTTGTGGATGGTGGCTGTGATGCCACGAGGAGGGGCAGGAAGGAAAGGACAAGTGGAGGAAGCTAGAGCTGGGAATGTTACTGAGGCACAGGAGGACAGCTCATGTTTCGCTTATGTTACAGTCCTCGTCCTTCAGCAGCATCACAGACTCCACCATGTCCCTGAACATCATCACGGTCACGCTGAATATGGGTGAGTGGGAGGCGTGCATGGAGCCTGCAGTCGTTCCAGAATGAGACTGGGTCGTGGAGAGGGAACTGGGGAGGGGGCAAAAAGAACACATGGGGGAGGAGTGAGGAGATGGAGTCTGTAGGAGATTGGCTTCTCTTGTAGCAATAGTCTCTCAAGAGTTTGTGTGTTCCAGGACATCTTTCTGGGACAGGGGTGCAAATCACCATCATTAGTCTGTGTTTTTTCTGAGATTAGGTCTGCTTGTGCCTGCTGCTTTGGGGTGACTTCTTTCTCTTTCCATCCCTGCAGAGAAATACAACTTTCTAGGCATTTCTATTGTGGGACAGAGCAATGAGCGTGGGGATGGAGGCATTTACATTGGCTCTATCATGAAGGGAGGCGCTGTGGCAGCTGATGGCAGGATTGAGCCAGGAGACATGCTCTTGCAGGTACTTCACGCCCACATATCTCCATCTTTGGGCCTGGGAAAGTAGTAAGAAAAGACCCAGAAGCCTCCCTGAGAACTTTGGCAGACTAAACCCAGGAAGCTATGCTTGGAAGAGGGAAGCTGAGTCACTGCTGAGCTGAATGGGGAGCTCAGCCTCTGGTCACATCTGTGGGACTCACCTCTTTGTGTTGTTTGCAGGTAAATGACATCAACTTTGAGAACATGAGCAACGATGATGCTGTGCGGGTGCTGAGGGAGATTGTACACAAGCCGGGGTGAGTATTCGAGTTGTTCCTTCTGTCCAGGGACATCTGCACGGTTTGTGCTTGGGGTGTGTGTGTCGTGTCTTCCAGCCACTGCTGCCAGTGCCTTTGCAGAAGCTCAGAACTTAGGGTTTTGGTGTTGCTTTGATTCCTGTGTTTTCATGCCTAGTGCAAGAATTGCAGACAACAGAATTGCAGGGAATTGGGGTCTGTGCCCCTTTTTTTGTGGGGATGCCATGTCACTGCTCATTGCAGGGCAATTGGACTAGATGACCTTTAAAGATCCTTTCCAAAACAAACTGTCCTGTGATTCTCTGATTCTATTTGGGTCATCAGCAACCCTCAGCAGAGTCACATCATTTTGTTCGTTTCACTAGGGAAACCCATAGCTGGAGGGGAACAAGGTCACTTTACTGGCAGCTTCTCCCTTTTCTCCCAGGAGAGAGCCAGCACACAGCATCTGAAAACCACACAGGGGTTTGTGCTACTGTGCTCTGGTTCTAACTCTCACCTTTTCCTTGCAGGCCCATCACCCTGACAGTGGCCAAGTGCTGGGACCCCAGCCCGCGGGGCTGCTTCTCGTTACCCAGGAGTAAGTGGATAGCTGACTCACCCTTAGCGCTGGTGCCCAGCTCATGTGAGAGCCCTGCCTTAAGCACTTACTTGGTTGTTGTCTTGTTCCTCCCCTGTGTTTGCGACTCCATGGGGCACTGAATTGGGGTTTGATGGGGTTTCAGCTCTCCTTTTAGGAGGCTGCTATGTCCTATTCCCAGACCAAAATGCCCATAAGCCCAGCCCTCCTTCCCACATCACGCTGGGGACGCGTTTCACTGGGGCAGGGAGGTCACTTGCTCGGGGCGCCAGAGGAAAGAGAAACCCCCCTTAAGCCATAGGGGGATCTCTCCCTCTGCACCTGTCCTGCTGACCCTCCCTCTCTTCTTTCTCTCCCAGTTGCTCCCCAGCGGATCTGGGCTGGGCCAGACTCTCCATGCTCCGATCCGGGTGAGTCCCGGCAAATACTGGGGATGGAATGGGCTGTGCTGAGTCCCTGTCCCTACCTAGAGGTTGTTTTGATGAGGTGGTAATTTCTTACAACTACTGACTGACTCTTTCTTCAATGCAGGTGAGCCCATCCGGCCCATTGACCCAGCAGCCTGGGTGTCTCACACAGCAGCGATGACTGGCACCTACCCAGCGTACGGTATGAGTCCATCCATGAGCACAATCACTTCCACCAGCTCCTCCATCACCAGCTCCATCCCAGAGACCGAACGTAAGTCCTTGTGCCTCCGTGCTGCACCCGCTGCACGGCCTCCTCGCCTTCACTATGCTGTGAAGGGAGCAATACATCTGCCTGGGGACAGCTGGGGTGGGCCAGATCTGCCCTGCCAAGGGACTGGGAGGGAGGCAGCTCTTGCCGGGCTGGCACTTGGATCAGTGGGAGTTCTGCCTAAGAGAATTAATATCCCATTTTTCAGCCTTCTTTGTAAGGAGAGTAGAGGAGCCTGGGTGCAGTGAGGATGTGGCAGGTGCAGAGGAAGGGCTCAGACCAGTCAGGGGTTCGCTGCTGAGAATGTGGAGCCAGAGGGATTCACCATGTCCCTGGAGCAATTGAGAGCTCCTCCCACACAGCAGATAGAGCGGGACAGAGGAGGCAGCTGAGAGCAAAGAGCCTTGTGGTGGGGCAGGGTCCTGCTGAGCAGGGCTCTTGGTTGCTTTCTGAAGGTTTGGGGTGATTTGGTATATAGAAGTCTGGAGAGCTTGGGTGAGGCAACAAGCCAAGACTTTGTTTTAAATTTGTGACTCTTGCCTGGGCTTTGCCCAAGAGGAAACAACCGACATGTGAAGGATAACATGGGAAGGCTGGAAGGGGGGTTACACAGCATGTACCCCGAGGCTGTCTGAGATGTATTGTTCCCTGGCCCATTCCTCCCGTGTGTGATGCTTCCATGTGGCCCTCTTGTCTCTTCTGTCCTCTCTCACCTCTGCCTACCTTCCTTTATCCACACCACAGGCCTCGATGACTTTCACCTGTCCATCCACAGTGACATGGCCACCATTGTCAAAGCCATGGCCTCACCAGAGTCAGGCCTCGAGGTGCGTGACCGTATGTGGCTGAAGATCACCATCCCCAATGCCTTCATTGGTAAGAGACTGTGCTGCCTGCAGCAAAGGCGGGGACTGGGTAATGGGTGGCCCATTTTCAAGCAGATGTCCAAGGGAGAATCTCTGTCACCATAAACAAGCTGTTGACTAGGCGAGTCACAAATGGAACCTTTTGGCCCACTTTGTCTTTGCTCCAGTATGGCTCACTGCCTCACGGGCCACTGTCTTCCTCTCTCTTGCCAAATTTAACTCTGTGTTTGGTGGCAGGTTCGGATGTGGTAGATTGGCTCTATCACCATGTGGAGGGCTTTACAGACCGCCGTGAGTCCCGCAAATATGCTAGCAATCTGCTGAAGGCTGGCTACATTCGACACACCGTGAACAAGATCACCTTCTCGGAGCAGTGCTATTACATCTTCGGGGACCTCTGCGGAAGTATGGCTCTTGGTGTGGGTGGGAGGGGGAGGATGGAGGGGTAGTGGTCCTGCAGAGCCCTGCTGACACCATGGGGACACAACAGCCATTGCCATCAGGCTGGGCCCCTTGTTCTACAGACTCTGTTAAGGGAGCGATGAAGAATATCTCAGCTCCCTTGTCCTGCTGCTGAGGTAGTGAAGTTGGAAGCAGCATTGACAGTGTCACCTACTATGTGATCTTTCCTCCTGGACAGTCATAGCAGAGTCTTAGTCTTTACTGACTGTCTCCAGGCTCTGAATTTCAGTGCTGGCAAGGGGTTGGTGCTCAGGCAACTGGGTTCTGCTTAAATAAGAGGGATGGGGGAAGGAATTGGCAGGGTAAGCTATAGCTCTGATGCAGTCCTTTCCCACCAAGCTGGTCTCTGTATTAGAGTGGCAGCTTGGACTCCCACAGCCTGGCAGTTTTTCAGCCAGGAAACACAAATGGTGGCATTGACTAGCAGAGAGAGTGCCAACTTCTTGTGTCTCCTTGCGTATCCCATCCTTGTCCATCAGCAAGAATGGACAAAAAGCTGCTTCACCACACATGGTTGTTTTTCTGCTTGGATTAACCCCTGTTCTCTGCTTTCTTGCAGACATGGCTAATCTGTCTCTTCATGATCACGATGGCTCCAGTGGTGCCTCTGATCAGGACACTTTGGCTCCGCTCCCCCACCCAGGAGCCGCACCCTGGCCTATGGCCTTCCCATATCAGTATCCACCGCCTCATCCATACAACCCCCATCCCGGCTTCCCCGACCCAGGCTACAGCTACGGAGGGGGCAGTGCAGGCAGTCAGCACAGTGAAGGTGAGTGAAAAGGACTAAAATATGCCTGCAGGTGGGCAGATGTCCTGTTTAGTACAGGCAAGCAGCAGGAAAAGGCTGCTTAGGCAAGGCCCTGTGTGGGGGAAGCCAGGGCAAAAGCCATCTCAGAAGGGTCGTGGGACTCACTGCTGAAAGGAGATTGAGACCACAGACCGTGCTGGCACCTGACTGTGCCAGAGCATGCTGCAGTCCTCCCTTGGCTAGAGGAGCATCCGTTCTTCCTGACTTGTCCGAGCTGGCGCCTAACCTTGCCTCGTGTGCTTCGCAGGGAGCCGGAGCAGCGGTTCCAATCGCAGCGGCAGCGAGAGGAGGAAGGAGAGAGAGAAGACAGGGGAGTCGAAGTCAGGCGGCAGCGGGAGCGAGTCGGACCACACCACGAGGAGCAGCATGCGGCGCGAGCGTGCGGCCAGCGAGCGCTCGGTGCCGGCCAGCCAGCACAGCCAGCGCAGCCAGCACTCCCTGGCTCACAGCATCCGCAGCCACCACAGCCAGCAGTCGTATGGGCCGCCCGGCCTCCCCCCTCTCTTCAGCCCCCCCATGTTGCTGATGCCTCCACCGCCGTCAGCCATGGGGCCCCCCGGGGCGCCGCCAGGCCGTGACCTGGCCTCCGTGCCCCCCGAACTGACAGCCAGTAGACAGTCCTTCCGAATGGCCATGGGCAACCCCAGTGAGTTCTTTGTGGATGTAATGTGAAGCGCCCATCCCCTGTCTGTCTGCTGTCCCTCCTTCCCCCTTCTATCCCTGTCGTTTGTTTCCTAGGACCAGCCCTGGCTTCACCCCTTGTTTTTTTGGGGTTTTTTTTTTTGTTTCTTTTTTTGTCTTGATAACGAAAAGAAAAAAAGGGAAAAAAAAAATAAATGGAACTAAACCTTGATTCTAATCCCTCCTTGAGCAGGGTGGACAGGCCCGGCAGGCCTGCTGGGTGCTGTCAGCCCATCCCGCCACCAGACTTGTGTATTGCCGATGGTAATTCCCTCCTGCCATCCTCTCTAACCCCATTAATCCGCATCCGTCCCAGCACCCTGTGCTGCTTGCCCGTGTGTCACTGCTGCCTCAGTCCTTCCACCCTAAACATCTCTTCTTTCTTTTCACCCTTTTGTGTTTCTTCTATCAAGCAGCAAAGAATTACGGGGTGTTTGACTTTCTCTGAGCCTGCCGCCCGTGGGGGGGAGAGCTGGAGCGTGGCGTGGCCCGACAGCAGGACACGGAGCTCCAGGGGCGCTGGGCACGCATGGTGCTGAAGATGGCTTCTTTCCTCCCCCTTGCGGAAGATGCCCTGCCCTTCCCACAGCCCTGAGAGGGGAGCAGGGACCAGCCTTATATATGTATTTTAAATCCCGTTGTAGTTGCCTTTTGGCTAATGCATGAATGTTCCAGGGCTTCAGTGCCTCCAGGGAGTGGAGAGATGCTGCCACTTCCCTCTTGCTTCCCTTTTCTTGCCCACATATTGGGCCAGGTCTGAGCCTGACACTGTCCCATGGCAGGACCCTCCTTCACCTTGGCCAGGCCTCGGGGCTGGGGCTGTACCTCTGCATCCAGCCCAGAGAGGTGGTGATGATTGCTTGTGTGTAGTCTCTTGCGTGACTCAGTGCCCTACATGGGCCCTGGGGTACTTTGGGGGGATTTAAGGGCAGAGCTCTGCTCCTTCCATCCTGCTCTTTGCCCTCCTGCCTGCAATGTGCTGCTGCCTGTCCTGTTTGTTAGGGGCTGTCCCATGCCTGGGGCTGGCGGTGGCAGCTGTGGCCTTCTCCCTCCTGCTGTCGTGCTGCTGCTCAGCTGTGTGATACCTTCAGGGGCTGGACGGAGTTAGAAGGCGAGGTTGGGGGCCAACTGGTTCATTTTCATGCTTTGGAGAAACCTGGAGGTCCCCTGTATTTGCCCTCTGAAGGGCCTGAGTCTGTCTCCTCCTCTGCCCAGTGCTGCTGGCCTGGCTGCTGGGAGGGACAAACCTCTGGAGCAGCCCCACTCCCTCTGGGCTGTGAGCAGTGCCTGGTGGCAGCACGAGCTCTCCAGGGATGAGACTGCAGCCTGAACCACTGCCTCTGGGCTCAGCGCCCACAGATGTGCTGGGACATTTGAGTCTATTTGCTCCAGTGCTCCCTGCCTTTCTTCCTTCCACTTCTGGGTACTCGGAGACGTGCCTGGGGCTGGGGCAGCCCTTTCCCCATGCCCAGGGCCAAGCACGGTACGGTATGGACATGCTCGACCCTGCTGCTGTTGGTGCTGGCGCCCCGGCGCCCTCTCCTGCCACGCCGTGGCTTTCTCCATAAGCGTTGCCTCCTTTGGTCTTATCTTGTGTTCGCGGTTTTTATACGATGGAGTTGAAATGTATTTTGCTCCCTGGGAGTCTGCATTGCCCCTGCAGCCCCTCTGCCAGCTCTCACGCGCCATCAGTTCATCTCCCTGACTCCCTAAAGCCTCTCCTTCCTCTCAGCCCGCTGGAGTCAGACTGTCCCCAGTAGCCTCTCTGGCCACTGCTCACCCCCTGCCCTACCCTACCCGCTGGGTTTTATAAAAACAACACCAATCTCCTTGTTTTTATTTATAAACATAGTTTTATTGGACTCGTGCCTTGTGTCGTTCATTCTTTTTCCCTTAACCTTCTCCGTCCGCCTGCCTGTCGCTCTGAAGCGAGATCTCAGCAGGATGAGGGCACCCTGTGCCAGTGTGCCGGCTGTCTTTTCTCGGGATGCCGAGGACGGCTGCGGGCTGAGTCTCTTCGGAGCAGGGCCTGGGCAGGGGCTCTCGGGGTTCCCTGGGTCCCCGTTTCCAGCGGCAGCACTCCGGGGAGAACCAGGGGCCAGTCCGACCGCGGGCGCTGGCCCTTAGCGCAGCAGTGCGGGGCGGGGAGGGAGTGGGGATGCCTGTGCGCGAGGCCAGCGGGAGCTAGCAGCCCTCTGGAAGGGCGCGGCGACCTCAGGATTTTGCATGGCGAGCGCGGCCTCCTGCCCGGGCGCAACCCCGGCCCAGCCGCCCGCTGAGCGCGGCTGCCGTGCTGTCCTCGCCGCGCCAAAGACTACAACTCCCACTATGCCCTGCGCGGAAATAGAATTCCCGCCCCCGCCGCGCGGCCCCCCCAGCCGAGGCGCGTGCGCAGTGGTGGGGCGCGGGCGGGGCGCGCGCG
>VWPU01010007.1:0-11382 GCA_013398955.1 Callaeas wilsoni | reverse complement strand
ATGGGTTATGGATGTGTCCTGATAGGTTATGGATGCATTCCATGGATTATGGATGAACCCTGTGGGTTATGGATGCATCCCAGGGGTTATGGATATATCCAGTGGGTTATGGATGCATCCCAGGGGTTATGGATGTATCCCATGGGTTATGGATGAACCCAGTGGGTTATGGATATACCCAGTGGGTTATGGATGCATCCTGTGGGTTATGGATGCATCCCAGGGGTTATGGATGCATCCTGTGGGTTATGGATGCATCCCAGGGGTTATGGATGCATCCTGTGGGTTATGGATTCATGCCAGGGGTTATGGATGTGCCCTGATGGGTTATGGATGTATCCCAGGGGTTATGGATGCATTCCAGGGGTTATGGATGAACCCTGTGGGTTATGGATGTACTCAGTGGGTTAGGGATTCAGCCCATCGGTTATGGATTCATCCCATGGGTTATGGATGCATCCCATGGGTTATGGATGCACCCTGTGGGTTATGGATTCATGCCAGGGGTTATGGATGCATCCTGTGGGTTATGAATGTATCCCATGGGTTATGGATGCATCCTGTGGGTTATGGATATGTCCTGATAGGTTGTGGACACATCCCAGGGGTTATGGACGCATCCCAGTGGGTTATGGAGGCGCCCTGATGGGTTACGGATGCATTCCAGGGGTTATGGATGTGCCCAGTGGGTTATAGATGTGTCCTGATGGGTTATGGATACATCCCAAGGATTATGGATGCACCCTGTGGGTTATGGATTCATGCCAGGGGCTATGGATGCATCCTGAGGGTTATGAATGTATCCCACGGGGTATGGATGCATCCCAGGGGGTATGGAGGTGCCCTGGTGGGGTATGGATGTGTCCTGATGGGGTATGGATGCATCCTGTGGGGTATGGATATGTCCTGATAGGTTATGGACACATCCCAGGGGTTCTGGACGCATCCAGAGGTTATGGATGCATCCTGTGGGTTATGGATGCATCCCAGGGGTTATGGATGCATCCCACAAGTTATGGATCCTCCTCAGGGGTTATGGATCCATCCCAAGGGTTATGGATGCACTCCATGGGGTTATGGATGCATCCCACAGGTTATGGATCCTTCTCAGTGGTTATGGATCTCTCCCACAGGTTATGGATGGATCCCATGGGTTATGAATCCATCCCAGGGCTTATGGATGCACTCCATGGGGTTATGGGTCTATCCCAAGGGTTATGGATCCTTCTCAGTTGTTATGGATATATCCCACGGGTTATGGATGCATCCCATGGTTTATGGATCCATCCCAGGGGTTATGGATGCACTCCTTGTGTTCTGCACTCACTCCATGGGTTACGGATGTATCTCAAGGGGTTATGGATGCATCCCGTGGGTTATGGATGCATCCCATGGGTTATACACCCACTCCATGGGTTATGGATCCATGTCATGGATTACAGATACATCCCATGGGTCAAGGATGTATCCCACGGGTTATGGATGTGCCCTGATAGGTTATGGATGTGCCCTGATGGGTTATGGATCCATCCCTGGGGTTATGGATCCATCTCAGGGGTTAAGGATCCATCCCAGGGGATATGGATTCACCCCAAGGGTTATGGATCCATCCCACAGGTTATGGATTCATCCCAAGGGTTATGGATCCATCCCACAGCTTATGGATCCATCCCAGGGGTTATGGATCCATCCCAGGAGTTCCTCCCCTCTCCATTTCCCACCGAAGTGCCGCCATTGACCTTTCCCCCTCTGTCCCGTTATCCCGTCCCCCTTCCCGCCCCTGGAGCAGCTCAGATCCCTCGGACTCCAGGAGCTCCCTCTGCTCCCTGTCCCATAAACCACGGGAAAGACGAGCCCGGCGTGACCCCAATCCGGCGCTCCGGAGCCACATTCCCGTGATTTACGAGCGGAATAAATGGAACTCCGCAGCTCCAGCGGCTCCGCCCCAGCTCTCCCGGATCCATCCATCACCTCCAGCAGCCGGGAGCTGCCGCCGGAGCTTTGGGAAGCTGCGAAAGTCCGGGAGTGAGACAAGATAGGGGGGGAAAAAATGGGAAAAAAACCTTCAAATCAGGAAAGAATTCGGCAAATCCTGAGACGCTCCGGGAAAAACCCAACTTCCCAAACCCAGGAAGCTCCCTGGGAAAGGAGCAAGAGGAAAGGAGGGGGTAAAAAACCCAACTTCCCAAACCCAGGAAGCTCCCTGGGAAAGGAGCAAGAGGAAAGGAGGGGGTAAAAAACCCAACTTCCCAAACCCAGGAAGCTCCCTGGGAAAGGAGCAAGAGGAAAGGAGGGGGTAAAAAACCCAACTTCCCAAACCCAGGAAGCTCCCTGGGAAAGGAGCAAGAGGGAAGGAGGGGGTAAAAAACCCTGGAAGAAAGGGGGGATTTGTGGGGATAAAAATAAAAGCTGGGATATTTTTGCCCTTCCCTTTTCCCACCGAGGTTTCTCGGAGCATCATTTGCTCCGGAGCGGCAGCAGCTCCCGCATCCCTCCTCGCAGGGGGGATTATGCAAATCCAGCCCCAGCTCCCGGGAAAGTGGGTTAATCCAATATTACCGAGTGGAAAAGGGAAGGAAAAACCTGGCGGAGACGGCGGAGCCGGCAGAAAAAATTCCTCCCTAAAAAAGAGGGAGCCGAAGCCAATTCCAAGCTGGAATTTGGGATTTGGGGCAGGTTTGGGGTTCTATTCCGTGCCTGAATCCCCTGTCTGGCATTTAGGTGTCCATCCATAAATAATTATAGGAAAATCCATCCTGGATTCCATGGAAATATTCCTGTGCACACACCACATTCCAAGGACCGGATTTGTCCGGATCTCCATCCGGAGAGCTCCTTTCCCTGTTTATAAATCCTGGGAATGGAGAAGAGCATTAGGGAAGGGCTGCTCCTTGTTCAGGGAGCAGGAACTGAATGGGAAATCCAAGGAAAAATATTCCCAGCTGCTCCATCCAGTGCCACCAGCACCACTCGCCCTCTCTTTTCCTCCTCCAGGAGTTATCCCTGGAAAACTTCAGGTTTTCTTGGATAAATCCATTTGTGGTTAGCAGCTCATCCCGAATTTTCCTGGAGAAATCTCGGGGTTGCTGTACCTGGGGCTGGATCAAGGCTTGGAAGCGATGATCCAAGGCAGCTCCAGCCTTCAAATTCCCCCTTCCCAAAAAACTCCAGCCTCCAAATCCTTCCTTTCCCAAATAAAATCGACCTCCAAATCCTCCATTTCCCAAATAAAACCAGACTCCAAATCCTCCCTTTCCCAAATAAATCCAGTCTCCAAATTCTTCCTTTCCCAAGTAAAACCGACCTGCAACCCCCCCCTTTCCCAAATAAATCCAGTCTCCAAATCCTTCCTTTTCCAAATAAAACCAGTCTCCAAATCCTTCTTTTCTCAAATAAAACCACACTCTAAATCCTTCCTTTCCCAAATGAATCCAGTCTCCAAATCCTTCCTTTCCCAAATAAAACCAGTCTCCAAATCCTTCTTTTCCCAAATGAATCCAGTCTCCAAACCCTCCCTTTCCAAAACGAATCCAGCCTCCAAACCCTTCCTTTCCCAAATAAAACCAGCCTCAAAATATCCCTTTCCCAAATAAAAGCAACATCCAAATCCTTCCTTTTCCAAATAAATCCAGCCTCCAAATCCTTCCTTTCTCAAATAAAACCGACCTCCAAATCCTTCCTTTCCCAAATAAATCCAGCCTCCAAATCCTCCCTTTTCCAAATAAAACCAGTCTCCAAATCCTTTCCCAAATGAATCCAGTCTCCAAATCCTGCCTTTCCCAAATAAAACCAGTCTCCAAATCCTCCCTTTCCCAAATTAATCCAGGAGCTTCCCTCCTGACCAACATCCCAAATTCCCAAAGATTTTGGGAACAGGAAAAGTTGTTTTCTTTTTTAAAAGCTCAACATGAAGAGGCCCAAACTTCTCCCCAAACCCCAGATATCCCAAATTTTCCTAATTCCTCCCTTTCCCCCCTCAATTCCCACCCACCAAGCTCTTGGCAGAGCAGCGCCGACCTCAGCTCCCGCCTCCAAATCCCAATCCAGCACGGAGCTGAGCCTGCCATCCCTAAATCCACCTGGCAACCACCCCAAAAAACCTGGAAAAATCCTCCTCGAGCCCTCGGGGTGATCCCAAAGCCATCCCACATCCCTCCCTGCCGCATTTTCCGAGGCCATCCCCGCCGCCTCCCGCCTCCCTGGAATTGATATTCCCATCAGCCAGAGCTCCGTCTGCTTTTCCTGCCTTATCCAGCCTTGACCTTCTGTTCCCGAGGAGCGGAGCAGCCGGGCTGGCTCCGCATTCCCATTCCCGAGGCGTCGGAGCTCACCCGGTACCAGACGATCTCCCGCATTTTCCCGTCGGTTTTGAAGTTGCATTTCAGGGTCACGGCGTCTCCCACCACCACCGGCGGCAGGGGCTCGATGCTGACGGTCAGATAGGCTGGAAAAGCGGGAAGAAAAAGGGCAGGAAAAGAGAGTTGAGCTCCAGGGAAAGTTTGGGGCGGGGGTTAAATCCCTGTTTTCCGGGGGTTTTATGGATTCTTGGCGCTGCCGTGGGGAGCGAGCGCTTTTGGATCCCGGGGAAAGTCCAGCCGAGTCCTGACCCCTCGCAGGGATGAATTTGGGCCATTCCCAAGGATCCCAAAAAAGTCCAAATTGAAGGAAATCCTTCCAGAATTTGGGAAAATCCCAGCTGCCACCGTTCCCGCTGCAAATTCCCATCCTTCCTATGGAGTCGCTGGCTTTGCCTTGGGCTCCATCGCCTGCCCCTCACCAGGTGACCCCCCATTCCCTGTGCTTCTGGAAAACCTCCCAAATTCCTCATTCCCGATGGGAATGTGTCCAACAGCTTCCCCAGAGGGTGCACAGCCCCCACCCGGTGGTTTTCCGGATCTTTCCCCATCTCCCCGCAGCCGGATGCAGGATCCATCCTCGCTCCAGAGGGAAAATCGGAGCCCGGGCGGCTCCATCCATCCCTTTTCTCCCTTTTTCCCCCCAGTTTGTTGGGAAATCGGGAGCAGGGAGCAGCCAGGGGCAGCAGGGCAGGGAATTGCATCCCTGGTTTATTTTCCTGCCTTTCCTGGGGCTGTTGGGAATTGTTGGATTGACGGCCTGGCAAATCCCAGCCTTTCCTCAGCATCCTTCCCTGTCTGACACCAGGACATCCCAAAAAACCCCCTCCCCCACTCCACATTCCCAATTTTTTAAATCACTGCTCACACCAGGTGGGAAAACAGCTGCGAAAAAGTCCGGGAAAGAGGAGCAGGGGCTGGAAATCAGAGATTCCTTTGTGGAAGACGCCCTGGGAGAGGGGAAAGGTGAATTCCAGGGATTTTTTGTGCCTCCCAGGCAGTGATCTGAGGCTCAGCATTCCTTGTAAAACAACTTGGAGGTGTTTGTGCCATAAATCCCAGGCACGACCTGCGGGAGAACACGCTCCGGGAACACGTGCCGGCTGCGGCAGCAGGGCAGCGTGGCCTGGAATATTGAGCACCGGGAAAAAACCGGAAAATCCCGTTTTGTGCTGCTTTTGGGGGGCTGCAGGAACAGCTCTGCACAAGGAAATACGGGAAAAAAAGTGGATTTTTGGGAATGTTTGGGGGTAGGGATGAGGGTTAAATCCCTTTTCAGTGCTGGAGTGATGCTTGGAAATGAGGGAATTTCAGTGTTGCATCCCAGAATCCCGGTTCTCCTCTCTGGGAGCGGCCCAAATCCTGGCCAACGTTCCCTGTCCGTCTGGGGCCGGCGCCTTTCCAGCCTCTCCCTGCCCGTCCGGGGTTTATTTTTGTTCCTAAAGCGGGGATTAATTCCCTGCGATGGCCAAGGCTGCGCGAGGGCCCCTTGGATTCGCGGCTTTGTGGATGGAAAAAGCAGGAATAGGAGGAGGAGGAGGAGGAGGAGGAGGAGTGGAGGGAGGAAGGGCAGCCGAGGTCTCTCCGGCTGCCCCGATTCCCCTCGCTCGGCTTTTGACATTTCCGAACACCGGGATGAGCAACAGGCGCGGAATAACGGCGGAGGGGGAGGATGAGCAAATCCTCGGCAGGATCCGCCCCAAGGAAATCTTGCCGGAGCCTCCGTGCGTGCGGAAAAGCTCTGCCTTTCCACGGACCGGGAGCCTCCGGGTGGGATCGCGGCTCCCGCCCGCCCCCGGATCAACGGGAGATTAAAGGGAGCCGGGGAGGAACCGGCAAAGCCGGAGTGGAGGTTGGATTTTCCCTGGTGGCCATGGGATGTGGAGATCCAGGAGTTCCCAGAGCGGCATTTCCGGATGTTTTCCAGCCCTCTTCCCTTGTTATTCCCTTCCACACCTGCGCGCTCCCGTGGGAAGGGGATCCATCCCCATCCCAATCCATACAAGGCTTTTGGTGGTGTTTGGACCATTCCCTGATTTTTGATGGATTTTTAAAGTCAAAAAGAACCAAGTTTGGGGTGGGCCCGGCCACTCCCATGCAGCAAATCCATCCATCCAAGCATTTTTCCAAGGAAATCCCCCTCCAAACCCATCCCTGGCCTGCATCTTCTGGGTGGCCAAAAAAAAAAAGCCAAAATGGGAATTTTTGCCCCCGTGTGCTCCCTCCACGTGCTCGAAAACCACTCGGAGCTATGGGAGCGGGAGCAATGGGAGCAGATTCCACCTCTATTCCCGGGAATTCCGGCTTGGCTGGGCCTTAAATCCGGACATGTCGTCCCTAAAAACACCGGAGTGGAATCACAGGATGCTCCCGAGCTTTTCCCACACGGAAAAGACAAAGCTCGGGAGCTCCAGGATTTATTGCGCCTGCTCCGTGGGATGAGGATCCCGTGGAGAGCTGATGCCGGAGCCCCAGCTGGGCCTGGAAGGGGAGGGAAGGGGAAAATCCGAAAGCTCCGAGAGCGTCCCCGCTCAATTCCGGAGTAAAACCACCCCAGAAGTTGTGGAAAAGAAGGAGGGAAGAGGAGAGGGAACAGATGCCGAGTCCCCACAGGAGCTGGCCAAGGATGCGTGGAGGGGAGGGAGGAAAACAGGGAAAACAAAGCCAGGCGCTGGAAAATAAAGCAGGAATCCAGATGGAGCCGTCCAGACCCCGCTGCCTGGCTGTGGCTGACGTGCGAATCCCATCCCTCATCCTCCCCTTCCCTTCGCTTCCCGACAGGGAACAACTGCGAGGTGTCAGCGCCGCTCCCAAGCCTCCCTCGGCTCCCTTTTTATTCCTCTTTTTTTTGGGATTTGCTGAGGAGAACAAAGCGGCGGTGACGGGAACGGCCGGATGGGAAGAACTCTTCCGAAAGGGCTCCAGAGGAGGAGCCCGTCCCAAATTTCCGTCATCCCTGGCGTTGCCAGCATCCCTTTATCAGCATCCCCTTCTCAGCCTCGCTCTGCTTCCCCTTTGCTCTTTTCAATCCGAGATTTTTCCAGAGAAAGCCGGGCCGGGCCTCCCCCAGATTGGATTCAGCCCTCTGGAAATTCATCCCTCTGATTAGATAGCATCCCTGGGGAGGAGAGGATATTTTTGCTGGCAGTCGCTGGGAATTCTGGCGCCGTCCAGTTTAAAGAGGATTTAGGAAATAAAAAGGGAAAAGGGAGAGGGGGGGAGAGGGGGAAGGGAGGGATAAAGGAAATGTCCTTTGAAATCGGGAGTGACGCGTTAATAAAGGAGAACATCGGAACGAGCTCGGTGCTTCCAATTACAAAAGAGCTCCCAGGGATGAGGCAGGAATTGCTCCAGCCCTGGAAGTGTGGGATGCTGGATGAAAACCCCGTTTCCAGCCCTTTCCAGCGTTCCATGGGGATTTCTGCCCACAAACCCAGCCGGGCGCTCCATGGGAAGAGCCAGGGATGAAGCACGAGCGGCTGGAACCCCTCAGAGGCTGAGGTTCCTGGGGAATGGATGGGTGGGAATGTCCCACGGAAAGGCCTTGGAGCGACAGAGCATTCCGAGGAATCCCAGCACCACAGAGAGCCCCTTCCACATCTTTCCTGGGGTCCTGACTCCTTCCAATCCACGTGGAAATCCAAGATTTATTTATTGAGATCGACTGCTGCTCCCACTACCGGATTTCTCATCTCCCAGCGCTTCCCAAAAAGCCATTTCTCACCTCCCAGCGCTTCCCAAAAAGCCGACTTCAAACTGATGGAATTCTGGAATTGGGTTGGAAGGGACCTCGAAGCTCATCCCATTCCATGGGCAGGGACACCTCCCACTATCCCAGGTTGCTCCAAGGCCTGTCCAACCTTGGATGGATCCAAATCCCAGGATGGAGCAGCCCCAGCTGAGGATGGATTTTCCCTTTTCCATGTCCCCGAAGCCCAACCCGTCCCCATCCTCTTAAGAACGGTCTTTGGAAGCAGCAACGGATCTGGGCGGAGCGGCAGCTCGGGATGGAGCCGGAGGAGGGGATTCTTGGGATCCAGCAGCTCCATCCCTCTCTGGAATGTCCCCAGCATCCTTGAGGAGCCGGTGACAACACGAACACCTCATCATTTTAATTAGCCCGTGATTAACGGGGCTTATCCATAATTCCCTCCCATTCCTCCACCTCCCTTTTCCAAGCCGGGGCCGGGATGGGATCGGAAAACCGGGAGGGAATGGGAAAACAGACACCGGCGGATATCCCACAATTCCCAGGATTTAAGGAGAGCAGGAGGCGTTTTGCCCCTTCAGGTGGGATCTAAAGGGTTGCAAACCCCCCTGGAAAAAAGCCGGGAGTGCTCCTGCTCCAAATTCCCGAGCGGAGGGGTGCGGAATGTCCGCGGCCGTGGCAGATCCCGGGATGTCACCCCTGGATCCGCGTGAACCAAACGCGCCCTGACCGGCGGCGCTTTGCAGCATCTTGTCCATGAAAAATTAAGCAGCTCCAGTTGTTCCTGGGAACGCAGCAAATTCCTTCCCGCTCTCTTCCCGGCTCCGGCCATGCCTTATTTATGACATTCCAGGACAATTCACAGCCGGAGTATGGAGCTGCCTCTCCTCGTTAACCCGGGAGGACTCCAAGGGCGAAGAATTCCTGGCTGGCCCCATCCGGAGCGGTCGAGTTTTGCTAAATCAGGAGCTTTTCCTCCTGGAAAGCTGCGCTGGGATTTTATTTTTAATTTAAGCGGGAATAAGTGTTTGGCACAGGTTTAACACCAGCCAGGGAATGGGATGTGACAGCCGGAGTCGGCACCGCGCTTCCAAGGAAAATGGGCCTTTGGGAAGGCGGGAAAATGGATTGGGGGAGCCTTGTGTTGAGTTTTCCTTGGATATTCAGCTTTGCTTCCCAAAAATCCACCAGCTCAGCGCCAGCGGGGTTAAACATCCCCAAACCCTCCATTGTCTTCCCAAAAAATCATCCTGGCTTTTGGAAAATGGACGTATTCCCTAAAATAAACCCAGGAAAGTTGGCGTCACCCCCGGGCGAGGAGGAGCCGGGCTGGCAGGGAGCGAATGGCATTAATCCCAGGAAAATGGGATATTAACGGGCCGAGCAGACAATTAAGAGCCGGTAATTAAAATTCCACTTCCCTCACAAACATCTCATTAGGTGCCGCTTCCCTCCCTCATTTCCATAAGTGGGAGGGAACAATTCCGCAGCTGGATCTGGAATTATTCCCTGGAGGAGGGGGGCTGCTGGACCAAACCAGCTCCTAAATATTTAGGGATCAGGAGAAAATGTGTGGAATGTGCAGGGGGATGTCCGGCCCATGCTTCCGTCCATTTTTCCCTAATTAATGGGTTGCTGAACCTGACGGATCCCATGGATGTAATCCCGAGCCTCGTTAGCTCTTTGCCGCGGGAATCAATGGCTCGGATCGATCCTTCGGATCAATCCGTGGATGGAGTGTGGCCCCTTTGGCCTCTCGGCCCCTTTTAAATGGAGATGAAGTCAGGGAATGTTGGGGACAGCCAGGCCCTGGGGGCGGCTTCCGGTCACATTCCGTGGGCAAAACGCGTCGGAATTACGGAAGGATGGAATTTTATGGATCCGTTCTGCCCCGGGAAGCCGAGGCTGCTCCATCCCTGGAAGTGTCCAAGGCCAGGCTGGGCTTGGAGCAGCCTGGGATAGCGGAAGGTGTCCCCGCCTGGAATGGGATGGGATTTAAGGTCCTTCCAATCCGACCCATTCCATGATTCCGTGTTTTTATGAAGTACAGCGCAACCACCAAACCAGCTTCCAAGGATTTCGACAGCCGTCGGGACGGGACTTTCAGCCACTCTCCGGCTTCCCTTTTTTCCTTAAATCACAGATTCCTCCTAAGCAAAATATCCCAAAGAAAAGATATCCCAAAGAAAAGATACCCAGGAATGTCCCAGTCCAAAGAAAAAGGATTCATTCCCAATTTGCTCCGTGCTGTGATTCCCAATGTCCGTGTGTCCATGGGAAGCATCTCCAACACCACCTGAGGGCTTCCCAAGGATTGATGCTGATGGATCTTCAGGAGAAATCCATTTTTGGGCCGGTTTTCTCCTCACGATGAGCTCCGGAGTCACTCTTATCTTCCAGAGGGGTGGGATTGGCTCTTATCAGCTCCGAGATTCCAGCCTGGCCGGGGCAGCGGCTCCGGAGGCGGCAGAGAAACGAGGAATGAGATCCAAACGGATCCTGCTGGGCTAAAAATGTTCCAAACATTCCAGGCTCCGTGGGATTTTCATCCCCATCGGCACAACCTCGGCAGAACAAAGGATTTCGGATGGAAAGGGAGAGTCTGGGAGCTGTGGGGCTGGAAAGGCCACGGGGAATTTGGGATTTGGGAGCCTCCCGCTGCTGCCGTGTCCCACCATGTGTCCAATTCCCATCTCCAGACTCTTTCCATCTCCTTCTTCCCACATTTCCACCTTTCCCTCTCCGGTTTGCTTCCCAAAATGACTCGAGCCCAGCTCTCTCCATGACCAACAAATCCCAGGAAAACCCCAGCGTTTTCCACCTTTGCCGCGCGCCTCCCGACAAACAAATCCAGGTGGGATTGAGCCGTCGGAATCAGCTCCGTGGCGTGGGCACGGACTGGAATAAATCCACGAACGTCTTCATCCGGCTTTTTCCAAGCTCCTCGGAGCTGTTCCGGCTCACTGGAGCACGGGATGAGGGAGCCCATTCCCGGCTTGGCTTCAACTCGCGGCATCGATTTCACGCTTGTTCGACATCTCCAGCACAAATCCACAGGGAATGGGGCATTCCAGGAAAAAAGATGGACGTTCAGAGGGCTGGAGGGGGCCCAGACCCTGCTACAAACCCCCGGAATGGCCTTGGAATCATCATTTGGATGTTCAGGGGGTCCCTCATCCTAAAAATCCGGGGATTTCCGGGGTACTCAGAGATGTAAATCCGTGGTGGATCCAAGCACCACATCCCGCCCATCCAGTGGCTACAAACCCAGGGATGCAGGAAAAGTGATGTTTTGGGGATGAACACAGGAAAAACGGG